>CAEFZX010026572.1:0-56113 GCA_903066825.1 Alfaro cultratus | reverse complement strand
GTTTGCACCAAATGTTGCAGTGTTGTTGTTTTCTGTAATGCGAAAGGACTCATGAAAATGTCCCTCCTGCTGAATACCAGCTGCAGGTTTTTATCACTTTCCAGCACCCTATGTGACCCAAAGTGCAGCGTGCAGACGACTGCAGGCGTTAGCTTGGGGAAGCAAAGAGGGAAGTGATGGTGCTGAGTCAAGCGCTGCTGATGGATCGGGGAAGGGATTCGGTGACAGCGTCGCCCTTTCATTGGACTGTGCTGCATAAATCCGTACAGCTTGACCTCAATGAATCAAAACGACAGCGATCTCGACTCTGTGTGCTCATACAGTATTAAAGTTCCGGTCTTGTGTGTGTGTGTGTTCTCTTTTCTTGGTGTTCAGGGGATGGGAACTCTAAGATCTCCAGTGTTTACATCAACAACAGTCATGGGATGGATGACGATGAATTTTTCGACAGGAACTTGGCCTTATTTGAGGTTTGACAGACAAACTGATTATCTCTGTTGTTCTATCTTTAATGTTCTAAGTTTTCTGCAACATTTTGTCTCATATCACGGATGGTGACAAAAATCTCTGCTTGTGTGTGGCACTTTTTTCTGTTTGCCAAACTGGAGCTAAAAAGCTGCATGGTCGGTGCAGCTAATTTTAGCTTGTATAGATTACCAGCTTCTCTGGAAATGTCTCTAACCTTTTTTTGTGGCGTAACATTCTATAAACTGCTTAATAGTCAGGTTCTTTCTTCTCTGTTTTCTTCTTCTTGTTTAACACCCATCCTCTTCTCTTTCTCTCTTTATCTTGCTGCTTTTGACTTTGATCCTTTCTTTGTTCCCGACTCACTGCTGTCTTTTCGTGTCCCCACCACTGCAATCACCCCGTTCTCACACTGTGACATCTCCCACTGTTCGATGACCAACAGGAGGAGATGGACACTAGGCCGAAGGTGTCTTCTCTGCTCAACCGCCTGGCTAACTACACCAACCTGACGCAGGGAGCAAAGGAGCATGAGGAGGCTGAGAGCATCGGGGAGAAGAAGAAAGCCAGCAAGGTGTGAAATGCTACAAATCACTTTGAAAATCAGAGTTTACTGTGAAATCATAACACAATAAAGCTTTTCTAATATACTCTGTATATCATGTTAAAGCATAAAATCTCAAAATGAAACACTGTTACATTCTGATAGGTAAAGTATCAGAAACATTGCTTTGATAAATTACACACAATGTGACTGAATTTACTTGAAGAAATGGTGGAAAACAGCTGGAATCCCTTTTAGAACGAGCTCATCGTCCATCCTCTCCTGCGTCCGTCATCGAGTTGTTGTCTAGACAAATCATATCTACGACTCAAAGGGCGTCGAGACCTGAACTCGGAGTACGCTGCAGCGCTCGATGATAAGCCGCATGCGTCCAAGATAAGACGATCTGTTTTGGCTGTTCATAGTATTTCCAGCTTAGATTGACATGTCTTTCCACCAGACAGTAAGGAGGGGATTGGGGGTTTAACCAAAACAGTATTAATCTTTCTTTCTGGTTCTGCTTTGTGTTCAGTACAAGCATCGCCAAAACACAAGAGATTAGCTTGTAACTGGGCCAAATTATAGACAACCAGAAAGTAAGAGCATGCTTTCATTCTTTTTTTTTAAAAGGGAAACGAGACATAGCTTGAATTTGAACACAACCAGGAAAAACTTTTGCACTCAACAGTGAACCTGCTTTCATTTAGGACAAGGACATTAAAACCAGAGTGATGGGAGTTTTTCTGTTTGATTCATTTTCTGCAGAGTTTTGGACTAATGGAAGGGGAACAAGGGACTTTTTATTGATAAATTCAATAGTCTCGATGTGAGGAAATAGCCAAGTTTTCATTTTGACAACCTTACTGTCGTTTTGCAAATATTTCTCAAATGATAAAACGCTTTGAAGTTGTTTGAGTGACCTTGAAGAGACATCGATTGGCTCCTTTAGGGACTCTGGTGGTTCTGACAGACAGACTTTCTGAAAAAAAACAGTACAGCTGAATGTCATCTGCGTACAGATAATATTAAATGTAATGGTATGTGGTAATGATCTGTTTAAGAGGGACATAGAAAATAAAAAAGAGGGCCCAATTCAAAGCCTTCGAGTACCCACATATTAGATCAATGCCATAATATATTATACCAAATTTTATTAGTACTACTTAGTCTACACTGAATTATGAACGCCTGTCTTTATTTTACCAACTTTTTCATGTCAGTGAAGTACAAGGTTATAATTTCCACTCTGTTTTGTTGATCCATTGATCATTCTGCTGCCAACTATTATAGCTCCAATTAATCATATCCAGATAAAATTTGAGGAACATAATTTTTTCCCCAGTGACATAACTTTAATGCTCTTTGCCTTGTAGGTCATAAAATTTAAAGACTAGTTTTAAATTTGTTCATCTTTCTTTTACTGACAAATGTCAATAAAAGCCTCTCTTTTGTAATCAGAAGATTTTTCGGTTGAGTTTGTGCAATAAAAGGAATTTAACTTCGGTTTTAATGTAACTGAAATCTTGAAAGACGTACGCAAAATTATGTGGACCACCTTCAATACAGTTTTGTTATCTGAACATTTTAGGAACTATTGCTGTTGTCTACACACATTCATTTGACATTCTTTATACAAAATATAAAATTTGACATGAGTACACAGTACGAAAGGCTAAATTCCAAACGGATACTTCGTCTCTGTTTCAGTCGCCGCAGATGGGGACGTTCATGGGCGTTTACCTCCCTTGCCTTCAAAACATCTTCGGAGTCATCCTGTTCCTGAGGTTGACGTGGGTGGTGGGGACCGCTGGGGTGCTGCAGGCCCTCTGCATCGTCTTCATATGCTGCTGCTGCGTGAGTATTTCTTTGTCGGCATGCGTTCATGGAGGCTATTGAAACATTTCCAGTAACATTTTGTGGGTCTGTTTCTGCTTTCCAGACATTGCTGACTGCTATTTCAATGAGCGCGATCGCCACCAATGGAGTTGTGCCAGGTATTCCCTTTAGTTCTGGACCTTCTCTTCCCAATCTCACATGGCTAAGATTTATTTAATCTTAATGTTTAAGCAATACTCCCGAAGGGATTTTTGTTGTTTTCATGCTGCCTGTCTCTGCTCTGTGTTCATAAATTAAAACCTAGTTGGAATAAATACCTGCCACTGACTTCATCTTTCAACAGGGTGTCTAGATTGGCACATTAAATAAAATGTCAAAGTAATGGGATTTTCTAATGCCTGTAGCATCTTCACATTTTGAAAAAAATAAAAGTAGATCAAATGTAACATGGATAACATGCAGCTTCAGTTTATCTACTTTGCACTGCCGTAAGAGCTTTTAGTTCTCATGCTTACTCTGTTTCCATGTTTGTTATGGGCGATTCAAAAGACTATAAAAAGTTTGGCTTTCCAAATACAACTTGGCACCAGAAATTATTCAGTTATCCTTCTAACTGCAGACAGTTAAAAGGATCTTTTTAAGTATACTGTGACTGTATTGACATTATTTCTCTTTCGAGGTACTTTCTTTAAGACTCTGATGTAGTTTTATAGCAAATGCAAATAAATATATTCCTGGATACATAACAGGATTAATGCTGCTTTACAGTTGTACTCGGAACTGGGAAATTCCAACTTCCCAGTCATAAAAACCAACTGGAATGTCCTTTGAAGTCAGATTTCCCACTGGGAAACTGGGAGCAAATCCGTTACAACTTGTAAGACGGATTTTGCATTACAATATGGCCGCTCCTCGCATCAGCAGTAAGCAGTAAACATGTATTTACAAGACGTGTGTAAAAGAGTGACTAAAGTCAATGCTACATGTAACACCTGCTAATCTAAATTGACAAAATTAAAAGTGCTGTTTGCTTATGGAAAGTAATTCTTAAAATGATGTTTGGAAGAGGTTTTGCAAACCATATGTATGGGCGTCACCATGATGAAAGTCTAACTTAACTAGAATGCCGTTACCTTGGGTTTGACGTCAAACCCGAGTTCACACTTCCCAGGTACCTGGAACGCATCAACAGCAGTCTAGTTAAGAAGTTGGAATTTCAACATGGCGACGCCCGTAGACATTGTTTGCAATATCTTTTGCATCATTTTTTTATTTATTTTTTTTCCCCCACCAGGGGGCTTTTTTTTTGTGGGCTCTAGTGTCCCTTATTTTGACAGTAGGTTGACGGGAATGGGGTAAGGAGAGGGGGGAAGACATTCGGCAAATGCCGCCGGGTCCGGGAGTCGAACCCGCGACGGCCGCGTCGAGGACTCAAGGCCTCCAAATGTGGGTCGCGCTATCCCCTACGCCACCACGGCACGCCCATCTTTTGCATCATTTTAATCTTTATTTTCAAGACGCAAATGCCACTTTTAATTTTTTCAGCTTTGAGTTGCAGGCGCTACATATAACTTTAAGCTTAGACCCCCGTTTACATGCGTGACTTGTAAAGTAACCATGTTTGTTGATGCTAGGAGCTGCCATATTGAAACACAAAGTTGTAACTGCGGGTTTTGTAACAGGAAATCCGACATTGGCGGGCGTTCCAGTTGATTTTTCCAACTAAGAAGTTTGAATTTCCCAGTTCTGAGTACAACTGCATGAGCACAGGTATCTCAACTATATCTGAGACACATAGTTGAACCATGTGGCATCACATAACTTCACCAATGTTAAAACCTATGTTTACCTTAGTACCACCTACTGGCCATGCCTAATCCCTAGGTAGGCCACTCCAATGTGTTTCCCTTTGCCATCCCACCATGTTTTATCCCTAATCTCCCAATCAATCCCAACCTATTGTTTTGGTTCCCAAGAACGATTTGTAAAGCTAGTATTCTAGGGTTTGCTGTTGCGGAAGCGTTTTCTCTCCTCCTCAAGTGTTGCGTAACACAGCAAACAAATATATCCTCCTACACAGCCAGTTAAGCAAGGTAAAGAATCGGTTTCCCCAGGGTTTGGGAAAGGAGTGCCTCAATCTTCACAGCAACAAGGTTTGCAATTTGAACACCAAACACTGTTTTCCTGTTGCTTTTAGTTGTTCAGATTTGTTCTTATGTGTTATACCATCCTGTACTAATGTTGTCCATTTTACAATTGTATCAGCAAAAATAGAGGTGCTGGTTGTTTTAACCGTCTTAGTGAGATCAGTCAAGGGAACGAAGGCCTGGAACTTTTTAGATCTCTAAGAAAATTTCTAAACCATGTGCCATTTATGTTCTGCTTCCCAATATGGCACTATTATGCGGTTTTCTATCACATTTACATTGTGGTAAAATACAGAGTTTTCTGTTAGGGGGACAAAATGTGAAAACACTCAAGCTGTATGAATGGTTTTGCAATTCATGCCATAGCTAGAAAATAAGTGAGGAAGTTGTTCTTTCTGATCCTACATTTTCATTTTCCGTATATGTTGGTGACATATTTGAAACCGTAAAGCTGTAAATTAGTTGATTTTTGAATTGGACTTTTTAGTTAAACTAAAAAATGTGTTCTTAAACCCTGAGACGACGGAAAAGGTGAGAAATGTAAATTATTAAATTAGATTTTGCCAAAAACAAATGAAGTAAGCTGTATCTCAACAAAATCTTTTTCTAAAAACACAAAAACACTCATAATGTCATTTGCAGAAATGTTTTTCCCCAAAATATACATTGTCTAATTCCAATATACCCTGGTAACACTTTAATTTTAGAATAATAGTGACTTTTTGTCGTCAGCCTTCCTCTTTTCTCTGCCTTTGCTTTCTAATGTCCGTAACTATCCATTCCTCTTTTGTCTAACTGATTTTAAATTCTTCTGCTTATCTTCCATCATTTTTCCCCTTCAGCACACGGTGGTTCATTTAACTTCCTCCACTGCTTGTGTACCCTAACCCTCTACACCCTCTTCCAGCTGGAGGCTCCTACTTCATGATCAGCCGCTCTCTGGGTCCAGAGTTCGGAGGGGCCGTGGGGATCTGTTTCTACTTGGGCACCACCTTCGCTGGGGCCATGTACATCCTGGGAGCCATCGAGATCTTTCTGGTAGGACTTGGCTTTGTTTTTGCTAATCGCCTCACCAGTGTTTGCAGTTTTGTCTACATTCCTTGATCATTTGATTGTAATCTAAAATATTAGTCCTTATATTAACCCCGGACCCCCCTCCGTCTCCCAGATGTACATTGTTCCTCAGGCAGAAATCTTTAAAGGCGGCGGGGCGGCCATGTTGAACAACATGCGGGTCTACGGCAGCATCTGTCTCCTCCTCATGTCCCTACTCGTCTTTGTGGGTGTGAAGTATGTCAACAAGCTGGCCTCCATCTTCTTGGCCTGTGTCATCGTCTCCATCGTTTCCATCTACACCGGAGCGTTTGTCTCCACTTTCTACGAGCTTAAATTTGAGTAAGTGTACCCTACCCAGTGGCACCCCTGGGAATTTTCATAGGGTTTGCCAGACCAAGCCAGTAAACATTTTAGGGGGAACACAGATTAAAAAAAATCCTTTCCTTTCTTTCGTTGTTTCTTCTTTCTTTTTCTCCTTCTTTCTTCCTGTCTTCTTTCTGTCTTTCTTTTTAGTTGATTATTTTGTTTTACATTTGTCTTCATTGAAGTAGATGACTCTGTATGCCTTTCTATGACATAAATGATTCTCTGGGAGGGGCCAGCATTTTTCAAGAGTGGCCCCCTCTTGGTGTCACCACTGACACTACATTACAAAAATATTCACATGTCTCTAATTTATTCCTCATTTTGTCAAATTGTATTGGGATTCATTGCAATTGGCAGACACAAAGTGGTTCTATGTAAGAAAATAAAAATAAAAAAACACCCCACCTTTCAGATGTTCCTTCAACCTCACACCTATGCACCACTTTGTGTGTATCTGTCTTGTAAACTCCCAATAAAATAAGTTTGTGGTTGTAACACGACCAAATTCTTTTGTGAGATTTTCAACCCTGTCTTGTTCACTAGTTGGTGTCGTTATTGACTGCTGGGTCTCGTTTCCAACAGCGTGTGCATGCTGGGGAATAGAACCATCAGCAGCCACGTTGAGTGTAGTAAAACCGTCCCGGTGGGAATCAAAGACACAACGGGGAGCTTCGACAGCAACTTCACACTTAGCTACGGTGGGTTGACGCTTCGTCTCCTAACAGTCGTTATGTGTTTTAGTTGTTGGGTTGTGCTAATGTGTCTGAATTGCGCTGTTAGAAAACAGCACAGCTGGACCAGTCATTGTCCCCACCGCTGCGCCAGCTGTGGAGGAGAAAACCACACTTCTTTGGAAAGAATTTTGCCACAGCACTGAACTCAACGCCACCTGTGACGAATACTTCACCTCTAATAACTTCACTAAGATTAAAGGGATTCCTGGTCTGGCCAGTGGCATCATTTCGGGTAATATTTCTTCTCGTATTTCCATTTGAAAGAATTGATCTAGTACTTTTAGCACTTCACCATTGTACAAATATCAGCACAAAATCAAACTTTATGATAAATAATGGGACAAACATTGACTGAGAATCTGATAGGTAAACCTGGAATGGCACGCTACGTTCTCCAAACAACTGTTTTCTGAATTTTCTCCTCCTGTTAGAGAACCTGTGGAGCTCCTACATCAGCAAAGGCGAGGTTCTGGAGAAAAGCTCGCTCAGCTCCTCTCACTCATCACCTCCAGCATCGCTGCCTCATCCATACGTGTTCGCCGACATCACCACCTCCTTCACCCTGCTGGTGGGCATCTTCTTCCCTTCGGTCACAGGTACACATTTGCTGCTCTTACTCTACAGTGGGGGGCCACATCAGGATCATGACTGTCCTCTAAGAATGTATTGATAAAACTCCCTATTGACAAACTGTTGAAATATGATACCTGTCTATGCATTCAATTTGTACTCCCTAAGATTAAAAAATATGTAGCATTTTTGTAAACTTTGTATGTAACAAATTATTGATGTAATTTGGCACTATATATATATATATATATATATATATATATATATATATATATATACACACACAGTATATATATATATATTTTAGACCTGATCTAAACTTTTCATAGCTTATAATGTTTTTAACTTTACTTTGGTGTATAACTTGTTTATTTCTTCACCTGCACATTCTTATTTGTTTTTTTTTATTTTTAGGGAATTGCTGGTGTTTTGTGTTCAGCAAATAAAAATAACCCAAAAAATATTATTCTCCTGCTCTTCCTTAGGAATCATGGCTGGTTCAAATCGGTCGGGAGATTTAAAAGACGCTCAGCGCTCCATCCCCATCGGAACCATCCTTGCTATCCTCACGACGTCTTTTGTCTGTATCCTTGTATCGTATCTTATGTCTTAGTTTTCCAACAAGGTTTTGAAGAATCTGTCCTAATTGAAATTCAAGTATGCAAAGAAAAAAAAGAAAAAGAAGAAGAAGCCTCAAATTATTTCTGAAAGTCCTTTGGTTGAGAGCTCATAGTTCAGTTTATGGGTGTAAAGCCGTTTGGACTCTTCTGGCGTGAATGTTGTTTTCCTGAGTGGCATCCTTGTAGACCTGAGCAGCGTCTTGTTGTTCGGCGCCTGCATCGACGGCGTCGTCCTTAGAGACAAGTCAGTACATCTCTTTCTATCATTCACTTACCTGTATTTAGTTTATTCTGTAAAGTAAATGACTTTTTTTGGTGAAAACTCAAAAGATTTACACTAACTTGCTTGTGCAGGTTTGGAGAGTCAGTTGACGGCACTCTGGTTGTTGGCACGCTGGCCTGGCCTTCTCCTTTGGTCATTGTGATTGGCTCCTTCTTCTCAACATGCGGTGCAGGCCTTCAGTCGCTGACCGGCGCGCCACGACTCCTGCAGGCCATCGCCAAGGACAACATCATCCCATTTCTACGAGTAGGGGTCATTTTATTTTCTTTTTATTTTGTAAAATGATAAAGATGGGCAGAAGAAGCAAGCCTTTACTTCTTTGTGTGGGATTCAATGTCATGTTTTGTCTGAGTTTAGTTTTACAGTTTAACTTTTTTAGTTTAGAGGTGAGCTTTGTAGAGATATTTTAAGGACTTTCTAGAACTCTGTGAGTTATTTTATATTAAGCTGAATTTATCTGATAATCAGAGATGGAATTGGTCTAACAAAGGCAATCAAAAAAAAATTATAAACACCTTTTTTTACTTTCTGTCAAGCAGATAAAGGCTTGTTTAGCTAAGAGACATGATTAGATTTAAAGGAGCAGTATTATAGAAATTGGAATTTGTTTTTAGCTTTACATCACGTTACAATGTTGTTCTCTCACCAAAAATATACCTGGAGTGTTGCTTTGACTCTTTCATTAATGTTTGAGAAATCCTTTAATCTCCATGGCAACCATTCAGCTGTGGAAAACGTCTGGGTGGGCCAAGCCCCGCCTTCGAGACACAGCTCCTCCTCTTAGCTGCGAGCAATGACATAACCTGTATAAATAAAGGTCAAATAAAAAATAATCATGGTAATGTTAATCTTTAACATAGCCATTTCCGGTGTAAAGTCTTTGGTGTGAAAGTCCCCGCAAAGATAGCTGCGCAAACATGTGTGGGTGTGTGTGTTGTGCTCCAGGTGTTTGGACATGGGAAAGCTAATGGCGAACCCACCTGGGCTCTGCTCCTGACAGCACTGATAGCTGAGCTGGGGATTCTCATCGCCTCTCTGGACCTGGTTGCTCCCATCCTCACAATGTGAGTCAATGAAGCCGTTCTGAACAGCGTGTCCTGAATGGCTCGGTCGCCCATCCTGTCAGCCAGGCTCTGCCTGTCGGACTCCAGCTTTACTTCTCTGTCTCTCCAGGTTCTTCCTGATGTGTTACCTGTTTGTGAACTTGGCCTGCGCTCTCCAGACGCTGCTCAGAACCCCCAACTGGAGGCCCCGCTTCTCCTACTACCACTGGTACTGACAAACAAATACACACACAGCCACACACGCCCACGCCCACACAGTTACACACACAAACATGCAGACTGAAGTGTTCTTGTGCTCCACATTTGTTCAGGACCTTGTCGTTTCTGGGGATGATCATCTGCCTCGCTCTCATGTTCATATCTTCTTGGTACTACGCAATCGTTGCCATGGTGATCGCTGGCATGATCTACAAATACATTGAATATCATGGGTATGTTGCCATGGTGATGTATTTGCTCCATGCATTTGTACATGTACAGTATGGTTCAGATTCCTGTGTGTGTATGCGTATGCGTGTGTGTGTGTGTGTGTGTGTGTGTGTGTGTGTGCGTGTGTGTGTGTGTTTAAAATAGTTTGATTTGGTCATTTTTTCAGTGGTCGACCCAGAAAATTTCATACGGGTGGCCAGAACAGTAAAAATTTAGGGGGGCACAGACAAATAAATAATAATTTTTAAAAAATTATACATTTATTTAGTATTCAATCTTTTGTTTATTTTTAAGTTATTTATTTTATGTATTTATTTGGTATATTATTTCTTTTAACTGTATTCATTTAGTTTTTAATTTATTTATTTAGTATTCATTTGTTTAGTAATTTATTTAGTTTTAATGTATTCCTTTAGTATTTATTTTTAATAAATTTAGTATTCATTTATTTGTTGATTTATAAAATTTTTATGTATTGTCTTTTACATTTATGTCTTCATTGAAGAAGATGACTCTGTATGACTTTCTATGACATAAACGTGATTCTTAGGGGATGTGCGGGGGTCATGGGCCACTCCTTTCCCACCTTTTGGGGGCGCCACTGCATTTTTCTCATTTTCTTGTTTCTGCTTACTGGAGTTTTTTCAGCAAATTTATCCTTTTTCTTTATTTCTGTGTGCATTAGAGCAGAGAAGGAGTGGGGAGACGGGATCCGCGGTCTGTCACTCAGTGCTGCCCGCTACGCCCTCCTGAGGCTGGAGGAGGGACCACCACATACCAAGAACTGGAGGTAGAGACTTCTACTTCTTCATTCCTAAATGCAAAAAGATATAAACTTAAAGCTTAAAGCATTCAAATGGCCACAAATTTATATAAAATCCAGTTTTATTTCCTTTTTCTCCCAAGGCCCCAACTGCTGGTGTTGCTAAAACTGGACGAAGATGCCCACGTCAAGTCTCCGCGGCTGCTGACGTTCGCCAGCCAGCTGAAAGCAGGAAAGGGCCTCACCATCGTCGGCACAGTCGTCCCAGGACACTTCCTGCAGACTTACGGAGAGGCTCTTGCTGCAGAACAGGTTCATCTTTACACTCATCACATGTCAGACAGGCTCTATGGATCTGGAAATAGTAGAAGTCATGCAAAAGTGTTCACCCCCCTTGAACTTCTCCATATTTTAGCATGTTCCAACCTGAAGCTTTCCTGAATTTGTCAGGGGAATCTAAGTGATAAACCGACATAAAGAGATACCAAATAGCAAAGAAAAAATAAAACGTGAGGCATGTGTTTCTATCTAGTTTAAATTTTTAGAAAATCAGTTTTTTGTTTCCCCCCCAAAAATGTGCTCCTTGGATTTCCTTAGTTCAGAGTGATGTCAGCACGTCCAGGGCGGCCATCTTGATTGAAGAGTGTATAAGGGCCAGACTAAGATCTATGATTTTTTTTTCAAGAATAAAGCTGTAATATGAGGAGAAAGAAGTAGTAATTTGTCAATAAAACCCCAACACAAAAAATAAATAAATAAGGAATCTTATAATATGTTCAAATTAATTGATACTCATTGAACAAACAATGAGAGTTTCGAGACACAAAGCTAACATTGCTGAAATACAGACAATTTTGGGAGGGTTGGAAATTATTGTGGCGATAAATCAAAATTCTTATTATGATAAGCAATTTGTCAAGATAAATGATAAACAATACAATGAATGCCCACCCCTATGATGTAGCGCTGTATTTAACATGAATGTTAACAGCCTCTGGAACGTTTTCTCTCCTCCCTCAGACTTTGAAGCATCTCATGGAGAAGGAACGGGTGAAGGGCTTCGTTCAGTGCATCGTGGCTCAAAAGCCCCGCGAGGGAATCAGTCACATGATCCAGTCGAGCGGCCTGGGAGGAATGAAGCCCAACACGGTGGTGATGGGCTGGCCGCACACCTGGAGGCAGAGCGAAGACCCGCAGGCCTGGAAGACCTTCATCAGTGAGTCACAGAGGACACGAAACGCAATTTTTTGTTTTTCCTTCACTCAACATCCCAACAGCTGACAACCCCCCTCTGTTTCCTCCTTCCAGATACGGTCCGAGTGACCACGGCGGCCCACCTGGCTCTGCTGGTGCCCAAAAACATCTCCCTGTTCCCCAGCAACAGCGAGCCTCCCACCGACGGCTACATCGACGTGTGGTGGATCGTCCACGATGGGGGGATGCTGATGCTGCTGCCGTTTCTCCTTCGCCAACACAAGGTGGGGGAAGGAAGGTTGAATGCAACCATTTTTCTTAAATTAATCCATGAACATGTTTTCCTGAGGGAGTAATTTCCTGTCTCCATCCAGGTGTGGCGTAAATGTGGGATGCGAATCTTCACTGTGGCTCAGATGGAGGACAACTCTATTCAGATGAAGAAGGATCTGGCAACATTTCTCTATCACCTTCGTATTGAAGCTGAGGTGGAAGTAGTGGAGATGGTATGTGACCAGCTGGGTCCGAAAAGACTGCAGGGCTCTGGCCCAGGGCCTCAGTTTTTGGGGGCATTCCAACGATTTTATTTTTTATTTAATTTCTTTTGTGAATTCATGTTTTGCGAACATTGCACGCTATATAAAATTCATATTTCCAAATCTTGGAAAGGATTGAAATGTTGATAACCTGTCAAGGTTTGTCATAAATGTGTAATAATCTGAGTGTTTTCATTCCTCTCCGTCCCCAGCATAACAGCGACATCAGTGCGTACACCTACGAAAGGACACTGATGATGGAGCAGAGGTCTCAGATGCTCAGACAAATGCGACTCTCTAAATCAGACAGAGAAAAAGAAGTAAGTGTGCTGTGTAAATGTTTTTCATGTTTTACCACATTTCATTTTGAGGGGTCTCTTTGTAAAGTGGGGCGAATACAAAGCAAGAAGTTGCAATACTCACTCAGTTTTTGGGTTAAGATTACCAATTTAGGTCGTGAGGCACGTGCAGGTTTACCCTTGCGTTCTAATCCATATTCTATTTCTATTTCAGGTACCATGAAATAAAAAAATAAATGAAAAATACAAAGTAAAAGCTCTACATTCCATTTATATACTTAACCAGGAAGAGGCACTCTAACTTGCCTTCCTGAGATACTAAGTCTCACAGTATAATAATCAATGTCATTATTGCAATATTTAGCAATAGCATCGCAATCAAATGTTTTTTGATATCTTGCATCCCCGTGACAGCGTGAACAGTATTTCTGCGTATTTTTAATTTTCTTGTGAGAACTTTTGTCTGGCAAAAGTTCGAGTCACACTCTGACATCTTCTTTATGTTCTGTGACTCCAGACCGTTGAGGCTACCGCTAACTAGCTGCCAATAAATCCTTACCAGCTAGCTAACTAGCTAGCTTTTTTGCATCCATTTTGGGTAAACACAACTTTATCGCCAGTTGGCTGGATGAAGTTCAACCACTTCTGTGGAGACACAGGTCTTAAATTCCATTCATATCGGTCTTAAAAAGTCTTAAATTTACATTTGTGAAACCTGTTGAATCCCTGAAGTCAACAAAAGGGTAAAAAAAAAATGAGAATCATAATGTAGCAAGTATTTTATTTTTTCCATTTCATATCCTCTCCTTTTGCCTCTGGTTTGCTCAGAGGGTGCGCTGGAGTTTTGACGATGTAAGTTTACCATGTTTCACTTTGCCATAGGAAGCTGCCTGAATTAGATTCAGGCGAAGACCTTCAAACTTCTGAGAGAGCAGATTTCAATTAAACTGATTTCACAAAACCAGCTGGTTTCAGCCATCATCCTTCAACAGTCCAGACAGAAGCACCAGATTAGTTGGCTGCACAAAAGTGTAAATAAAGTTTATGTCATAGTTCCTCTTAATAATTTTACACCATGATCTGTTTTTCTGCAACTTTCCTCTGCTGCTCCTCCCACTGAAGTTCAGAGGTCTTCTGATTTGAATCCTGTCTGGCTCTTTAGACAGTTAGGCTCCATAACTTGCGTTGTGCTCCTGTAGCTTCCCGATAGAGCCTGTGTTTGTTTTTTTTAGCAGGTTAGGTGACCTTGTGTTGTCTTTAGGTGTATCTCTCGCCCAGGTTCAGGAGTACTGAAGGCCACACTTCAAACCCCATCAAAGAAGACAGAGACAGACAGGTACAAAGAGGCAGAGAGCGAGAAAGAAACGAGAGTTAAGAGTCAGGAGGTTGGTGGCAGAGGAGCGAGGAATCGCATTGGGGGGGAAAAAAAAGGAACGGTTCAGGCTCGAATCAGGGGTTATACGAGCTGAGTCCATGTTTGTTTCTGTATGCGACGCAGGCCCAGTTGGTGAAGGACCGCAACTCCATGCTGCGCCTGACCAGCATCGGGTCAGACGACGAGGACGACACCGACGGCGGAGAGCGGGAGCGGCCGGTGAGCAGCAGCTCCGAGCACCACCGTCGCGTCCAGATGACCTGGACCAAAGAGAAGACGGCTCAGTACAGAGCGGCGCACTCCGGCTGCTCCACGCCCGAAGGCTTCAGAGACATGCTGAGCATCAGGCCGTGAGGACGGATAGCAAAGCACTCCTGTCTGATCGCAGTGGCTTAGAGAGGTGGATAATTGTGTTTGGTTTTTTTTGCTTTTCTTTAAGGGACCACTCCAACGTCAGAAGGATGCACACCGCCGTCAAGCTCAACGAAGTCATCGTGAACAAATCCCACGATGCCCGGCTCGTCCTGCTCAACATGCCGGGGCCCCCTAAGAACACGGATGGAGACGAGAACTGTATCCTTTCTTTCTCCTGGCGCTGCAATTCATTGTTCTCATGAGGGCTGAAATGATTAATGGGATTAATCATAATTAATTGATTTTTGGAATAATCATTGACTAATGTAGTAATGGATTAATCGTTAACTGTAGTAAACACATACAAAAATAAACAATTTTCTGAAAAATATAGCTCGCACTTAAGATAAAAGCACCTGTAAATATGTTTTACTCAATCTCCCCTAGTAACATAAGCTTAGCTTCACCAGTTTCATTTCAGGAGCAAATTGTTCAATGAAAAATCTGTCTTTTCATTCGATTAATCGTCAGAATAATTGATTTACTAAAGTAATTGTTAGTTGCAGCCCTAGTTCTAATACAAGCTGTAAAGTTTTAACTCATGAACCCAGACATGGAGTTCTTGGAGGTTCTGACTGAAGGATTGGAGCGCGTCCTGTTGGTGCGAGGAGGTGGAAGTGAAGTCATCACCATCTACTCCTGATTGGACAAGACACTGGAAGACACTGTTTAACAAGCAAGCCAATCATGGAGAAGACGGGAGATGGGTTGGTTCTGTGTGGGCTGCGTGGGATAGACCGTCACTGGCTGCAGCATTGGTTGTCACGTCAACATCCCACCAAACTTTTCATCTTCACTCGTTTTCTGCCATGATGGTGGTTTCTACTCCAATTATGTTGACTTGAGGAAACGCCAACACAGTTTCACGATTGAGCAACAAGAACCAATAGCAATCGTGTGTGCATGTGTCTGTGTGTATGCGTGTGTTTGTGGGAATCGCTCACCTGGAAGATCTTTGATCTGTTGAAGGGACCAGCATTTTGTTTGAAGCAGGTGTGTTTAGGCAGTGGATCAGTTAAAGTAAATATGATCGTTCTGAAAACAATGCAGTCGTTCCACCAACGAAACTCAGGGTTCGCTTTTTGTACAGAATGTATTTTGGACGTTTGTTAGTTTGCTATGTGAGGCCTAAATGTCTGGTATCAAGAGGAGTGTTATTGTTTTTTTTTACTATTATTTCGGAAGGCACATGCGTGTTTATTCCAGAATTACACATGGAGTAAATAAGAGAAAAGCTGATAATCTCATGTATCATTTTCCATCTACAGGAACAGATGAACACCAAACTCAGCATTTTATTTTGTAGACATTAAAGCTTGTGATACAGCAACTTTAAAATCAGTATTATTGCACAGATGTCAGAATTTGCTGCTATTTGTCTGAAACTAATATTGTGTATTAGAAGCCCTTTTTTTTTTTTTTTTTTTTTTTTTTTTTTACCAAATACAGATTAACCTTTGGGTTTCTTTCATTTATGAACCAAAATCTTAAGTTCAATGTAAACTTCAGCACACATTAAAAATTATGTTTTCAAAAGACACATTGTAGTTAATTAATTATTCAATTGTTCTTAAACGTTAACAGTAGGTAATAATAAAGTCAAAGTAGATGTTTTGAAGAAATCATGTGAAGCAATAATTTGAATTAACAGAAATAAAGTATTCTTAGGACCCCCGAGAATATTATTTTGTTTCAAAGTATAGATGCAAGGTAACATTTTCTTGGGCCAGTTATAATGATGGCTAAGTACACTCTCCCACACCCAACACACACACACACACACACACTCGCTTCTGTCAATTTCGTTCCAGCATTTAAAGAACAAAACTTCTTTATGCGACTGAAAAAAAGGAGAGATTTTCCTAGAGGTACATATCATTATCGATTAATCGTTTAGATGCGAATACCGCTCTGATGGATGCTAGTGTTGCTATGACGGCATATCTGAGAAGAAGGGCTGCCTTTTTATTTTGTTGTTAAATATTGATCTCCATGTCAAACCAAAATGACTGAGAACGTGATTAGAGGTGTTGGACCTGTAGGTAGCCCGGTGGACTGCATGAGAAGAGATATTTGTGTAACTCCTTTTTATAAACTGTCAGACTCGTTAGTTATAGATCGTGTTGGCCTCAGAAAGACGAGAAACGAATAATAATAGTGGTCAAGCTGGGCCGTTGTGGCACGAACCACCGCACTGCATGTTGGGTAAATGAGGTATGAATGCGTTGATCTCGCTTTGTTCTTCGAAAGAATATCAGCAGCGTGATTGTTACGTCCTACAACCATCTCATTCCACACCTCAGAATAACCCCACTCACGTTCTGCTTTGTGTCTGTATGTAAAATGAATGCTTGTGATTTTATTGTTCGATTTTAGACTCTTCTGACTAGAGATGTTTTATCCCTCTCAAATGCTGTTTTTTTTTTTAAATTTAATTTCATTGTCATTGTTGTGCAAGGATTACATTATGTCGATTTTTATTTCCTGAAAATGACCTCGCTTGTACATAAGGGCAGAAGAACTTAAGTTTTATCTTTTTTTAATTACATTATTATAAAAATCATGAAAAAAATGTTGCTTAAAAAAGGAAATAAAGCAATTTTAAAGAAAGACACTGCTGTCTATTTTTGTTTGTTTTATGAATCACGGGAATAACTGAGTCTTCTGTGAAATATGTAGTTTTATGACCGAGTTGTAGTTTTATCCAAATCTACTTTTTAATTTGAAATAACGCAAAGAATAAAGTCTTAAAACGGATCTCATTTACATTTTAACATCATTCACAGTCTTACTCTTATTTTGAAACGTTGACACACTTTCTCGGCTGAACAACGTCACTTCCGCGAACGCGTACAATCAGGAAGCCGGTGCCATGTTATATTGGTGGAAATTGTGGACGAAGTTCAGCTTAAAAAGTGGGATTTAAAAAACAAAAACAAAACGTGATTCAGATTTCGGGGTGAGGATGGAGGTAAGAGTAGTTGGTTTTGAACATATTTCATGCAGAAACATCAGATTAATAAACTACAACACAGGATGTTTGGTCTTCACAATCACAATGATGGCCTTGTTGAGCGGATCAGCTGGTCTGATCTGATTTATTAGTGTCACTTTATTGGAAATGCTGTTTTAAAATTCAGTTAAACTGCTTTGACAATTAAAGAGCGAACTTAACAACTTGTTACTGATGTTTGAACGTGGTTTAAAATGACTAAAGTCCCTATCAAGGATCGGCCAGCTTTAGTAAGTTGATCTTATTTGAACTTTTACCGGTCACAACACACATTTTTTAGATTGATCACAAGATATGTTAGCACGGATCCAATGAGGACGTAGACTAATTAATACTCCTGTTCAACTTTTAAATTGTTAAAGCACTCCGATAAGCGGAAACTAAAAAATATCTTCCTTCAAATTTGTTGTCGAGCCATAGTCAGTATGTAGCATTGGGATATCTGGCTCTAGTACCTTCTAAAAGGCGACTTCCGGTTCTCGCTTTCAAAATAAAATGACACGTAAAATATGTTGGGGTTTTTTTTTGGTTCTACAGAAATGTTTCACATCTTTAAAAAGATTTTAATACAGGAAAAATTTAAATTAAATCATATGTTAACTGTGGACAATCCAATGTACACTTAGGCCCAGCACAGGCCTGATTAAAATTATAAGAAGCAACTTATGTAAAATGTGACATGACGTAGACTGAAAGATCTCAGATTCTTGTCCATTAGGATTCAAGAACAGATAAGAAAACAATTGTAGGATGGGTTGCAAAGCAATTTTCAACTTGTGGGACTCCAGTGAGCCACAGTGAGAGCCGTTATTCACAAATTGAGAAAACATGGAGTGGCTGGCCTACTGATGTTACTCTGGGAGTGTACTGACCTCTCAACTAAGAGGTCATGGAAGAAACTGAAACAGCATCTAAAGGATCCCATGCCCTTCCTTAGTTAACAGTAAGACAGAGTGGATAAAAAAAAATTTGTATGTTCTGTAATACATCTTGATGAGCCCTAAAAGTTTTGCCACAATATTTTGTGAATGGACAAGACAAAAGTGGAACTTGTTCAATCCATCATACTAATGATACCAATATCCAAACATGGTAATGGTAGTGTGATAATCTGTCACTGGATGACTTGGAAAAATTGATGCAATGACATTGTCTGGTTTTAGGTTTGTGTCCAAATGGATTGTGATTGGATCTAAAAAGGCAAAAACAAAAAGGGAATGTTCTTGAAATGGCCTACTCAAAGTCTGGACTTGATTTGGTGCATGATTTTAAACAGGCTGTTTGTGCTGTTTAGGCAGTTAGGTTTAGAGGGCAGTTAGTTTGTTTTTTTTAAAATCTGAAATATTTATGCGACAACTTTTACTTGCTTTAAATGTATATTTCAAACATAAACCCACGACTGAACTAAATAATCATATTTTTAAATGCCAACGTTGATATTTATTTCTAAATTATGTTAAATTAAATTGAAACTGGAGCACTTTAGAAATAATCATATCAAATTGAATGTTCTTGGTACAGAGCCATTTCCTATTATATAATTGTTTATATGAACTCAAGCATAGTTTGTAGAAGGTGATTGTGGACAAACATTTGACTGGTCCTAACTGCTTTGTTTGAAGTCTGGTAATGTAGATGTACCAACTGTGGTTTGCTACTTATTTTTTTTATTCCTCTTTGGACCCTTTAATAACTTTTGTTTCTGACCTCTTTATGGAGAATCCTTAATTTCTTTTTGTTTTATCGCCGTTGGCGAGGCATCATGCAGAATTGTTAGTGTTTGTTTGTCCAGTTCATGCAGCTTGCTAGAACTGGAATCGAAATTGTCAAATTGACAATTGGGATTAAATTCAATGTCAAAAATACTTTATTGATCCTAAAGGTAAATGAAATGTTGCTGTAACTCATGTTAATTAAAATCTTGCAATCCCAACCTTTAAAGCCAATCATCGTACTCCCAGGGTCAAAGTCGCTTAAATCCGTTTTCGTCTTGATTCCTGATGCAGTTTGAATCCCAGCAAGTGGCTTTCGCTACAGTTATTTGTTTAAATTAACGTAAGCGTTTAATTGTAACTAAATAAATTGGCCAAAGAGCGTGTCGTCTGATCTTGGAAAAAAATTTTTTTAAATCTTTTTTATTTTATTTTGAAGCCTTCGCCTCACATCCGGTTGTTCTTCCGTTGTAACTTTACCCTTCCGTCCCCGATCCACGTCTCGGGAATCCATTGAGCATCCTAGCCCGGGCTAACACGTCGCAGACACGGCGGATTGCTCGGTCTTCCTCCGCCTGTCAGACACCTTGAACCGTTCCCCCACACCTCTCGCGGCTACGTTAACGTTTCCATCGGTAGATAGTCTCGCAGGGAGTCCGAATGAAACGCCCAAGGACGGACGGACAGACCGACGGGCTCCGGGTCTGGCGGTGGCGGTCTGAGCACCGCAGCCTTGCGGTGGCGGTGTAGCCAGGCTAACGGGGCTAAAAGCCGCGGTGTGGGACAAGTCAGCAAGAAAGACGGTTAACGGCCACGCTAACCCGGCGGCTAGCCTCGCGCAGCGGACGGGTTATTTTTGGCACGGCTACTGGGGGCAACACATGCCTGGTGTTTCCCCCACATTATCCGCAGCGGAGCTGTCAGTGTAGCAGACACAGCTAGTGCGGCGGAGGTGGGGGAACTGGTCTCCCCATTAGCAGCTACCTGAGGAGGCTTCCACAACATTTCACTGCAACACCAAACAAAGAGAAGCGACTGGTAAATGCTCAGGCCCAGCTGAAAACATGGACCTCAATTTTTACTCGGATTTAACAGACGGAACCGGGCAGCACGACGCTGATCCAGAGTTCTTGGACCCGCATGCCTTCAATGGATTTGACTCTGACAGCAAGGTGAAAGGAAATAAAGCACACAGTTCCTGCAGCAGTCAGTGACACTGACACTTTTTTTTGGCTCCTGTTTTTACAAGCAAAGCTAAACATCCAAGGGAAATACTAGTTAGTATTTTTAGGGATTTTGTTATTGTTTAGCTTTTTTAAACAACTAAAGCTAACCCATTGTTTTTCTTTTAATCTAGACTCTCTCCAAGGTTTGATAGCAGGTGAAAATTTCACATGGTGCCATGAACCTTCTTGTCATGCTGCACCTATAAAATTCAAGGCGTTTTGTCTTATTTCAACATAGAGCGAGTTTTTAAGTTAAGCAAATTTAGAGTTATGCTACAAATTTCCAACCTGGACTTTGACTGAGCCATTTTAGCACACAAATATGCCTTAATAGAAACTATTGTCGCAAATGGCAACAAGATGCAAATCAATGTCAGGATGATTTCTGGGTGACAAAAGTCTTCAGTCTCAACTAGCCCCCCCTTTTTTTTGGAGGACAATTCTGTGTACAGATCCGTCATAAGTCATTTTATTCCAGGTTCCTGTTGTTTTTGTTATTTAGTTAAAATGTCTTCCAGTTCCAGTGTTAGATGTTCATTAGAATTTAAAGTTCACTGATTTTTGAGAATGTGTTCTTGCATGATTTATGCTATTGTCTTTATAAAATGGTCTAAAAATATATGTATTATCGTTTACCGCAATAACTTCTGGGGCAATTTATCGTCCTGGAAAACTTGGTCTAGGAAAACTTGTTAGTAGCCCTGTCACGATAACAAAGGATTTCTAGCCATGTTAGAAGTAAATTTTATTTTTTCACCAGATAAAAAAAAAAACGATTGATTGATTGATTGATTGATTGATTGACTGACAATCTTGCAATAAAGGTTAGGAGGCTTTTGCATAGATTTTTAAATCAGTTTTTTTTGTTTGTTTTGAACAGGCAGTGTAGTTTGACATGTGGATATTGCATTCATGGTATTTAATTTGTAATACACTTGCAAATATTTCATCCAAGCAGTTTTTTGCAGTATCACACACATTAATATCTCTACTTAATATTTGAAATTTGCTGAATTAAAATGAAATGAAATAGACGGTGGGTGTTGTCAATATCCTTCCCATTTTCACCCTCAAGATGGCAGCCACTCTGTGTTTACACTTTTTTTTGTTTTGGTTCCTGTAAAAAACAAACAAACAAAAAAAAAAACACAAAAGTTTGTTGATTAGTTTGTCATAAGGGGAACTTGTGGCCTCTAACTCAGTTTTCTCCTGTGTGTTTCAGTTCCCTGGCGGCAGCGAAAACTACCTGTCGATTCCTGGTTCCGGCCATCCCTTCCTCTCTTCCTCCGAGGTACGAGGTCTGCCGTCTGTCTGCGAATGATCAGAACAAGCCGCAGCTTCTTTCCTGACGCTCCCAAGCTATTTTAGATGCCCTGAAAAGCCAAATCCGAATTTTTTTATGTTTCCCTCTGTGTGAGTCATCGTACACAAAGTTAGAATCGACGTAGAAAAAAACCGCAACAGTCTCTCGCCTGAGGATTGCTTTCACATGTCTGAGTCGTGACCTGTCCCAGGTGTTTTCTAACCCCGCAACTTTAACACTGCATTGCTTTATGTAGTCAGACGTGTGGCTTCTGTGTTCTTCTTCTGCGGGTTTAAAGATGTGGCTCCAGAGGCCAGTCTTGGCAGGATGGAAAAATACGACTGAGGTTGGAAGTAAAATGAAGACGAGAAATTATTGTTTGTTTTGAAGTAATGTAACTATTACAAAAGTTATTCAATTTAAAAACGGATAAAGAGCAATTTAAATGAATTTGTGAATTTAAATGTGGCCAATTTCATCTAAAGATTAAAAGAAATTATATAGAATGGGAAGAAGATGACTTAATTCAGAGCCGAAGCTCTTTAATGACTAAAGAACAGGATCATATGATTTCAGAAGATAATAAATCTGAGACCAGATGAAGTCTTTATGCTTTCTGCAGAGTAAACTCAAGTTAATGCTGTTCAGTTCCATATTTTTAGGTATTTGTGTGCTCTGACTGAGACATCGTTTCGGATTAATGTTGAGCCAGTCTGAATGTAGTCTCCTTCTGTTTCTCAGGGGGTTTCATCTGTTTTTATGAATTTTCTCATATTTTTACTCTGCAGTTTTTGATCTCAGATTACATCAAAATTTGCGACTCAAAGCAGAGAGATTTTTAATTGAAGTGTGAGTGAGAGGGAGTTGTCAGACCTTCAGTTAAAGTTGGATTAAAAAAAACTATATAATCCCATTTAAGGCTCTGGTCCAAGGCTCTAGAAATAATCTGCACGTGATGGAAGAATGGTGCATACTAGCAGGAGGCTCGGACTGAATACGGTGCGCGCGCGTGTGTGTGTGTGTGTGTGAGAATTGAAGTTTTCACACTTGACAGTTCAGGAGACTTGGTTACATTGGGAACAAAAATTGCAGCGTTTGTTACATATTCAGCTGCTGTGGTTCAGTTTCCTGTTGCACTGGCAAATGATACAAACTCTTTGAAAAACCTGTTCCCCTCCTTGCCTGTAGGGGCGCTGCTCCAGGAAATTCCCCTGCAAAGTTTCCAACTTGAACAACTTTTTGTTTGTTATAAGGTTTAAACAAAACTGCTTTTGTCTAAACATCTCCAATTGCCCTTTTTGGTTAACTACGGCTGGTTTTACGACGTTGCACGCAGAGATGGAACTAATCTTGGTTTTTGAGAAGAATCCCTACATTTATTTGCTTTTTGACCGAAATAAATACTTTTTTTGCCTTCTTGTTGCCATTTCGCCTCTCCAGACGTTCCACACGCCCAGCCTCGGCGATGAGGAGTTCGAGATCCCGCCCATCTCTCTGGACCCGGACTCGGCGCTCACTGTGTCCGACGTGGTGTCTCATTTCGGCGAGCTGTCGGACCCCGGCGGCTCAGACGGTGTGGTGGTACCGGGGAACGCTGTGGTGGAAGGGGACGACCCGTCCTTCGCCGCCCCCTACGTCAGCGCTCCCTCGCAGGGCTTGGAGCACCTGACCCTGGGGGTCATGAATCAGTCGGGAGGAAGCGCTCTGCTGGGCTCCTCGTTGGGGATGGTGAGAAGTTTTTTTTAAAAAAAAGTTATTCTAAAGATCTTCTCTACGTTTGTTCACTCCTTTCTGTTCCATCTGTTCCTCAGGATCTGGGCCACCCCATTGGGTCTCAGTTCAGCAGCTCATCTCCGGTGACCATAGACGTCCCGTTGGGTGACATGGGCCAGGGGCTACTGGGATCCAACCAGCTGACCACTATCGACCAATCAGAGCTGAGCGCTCAGCTGGGGCTCGGTCTAGGAGGAGGCAACATGTTGCACCGACCCCAATCGCCCGAGAATCCGTTGTCGGCAACGGCGTCGCCCACCAGCTCGCTGCAGGACGACGACATGGACGACTTTAGACGGGTGAGTCTGAATCTTCTGAAATGATCCAGGATTTCATCTAGGATTCTTTATAAAAAGTAATGGTGGGCTGGGAAGTTGTCATGACGCTGCTGATTAAATACCATCACCAGGGAGACTTCAAGACGTCATTAAACATTATGCATTAAGGCCAAACTATATTAAGTACGTCTACTGTCATTCAGATGCCACATGCATTAACATTAGGGTCTTTTTCACGCCCTTAAACTAAAAATAAATTCAACTTAACCTTCCTTACAAACCTTTCTTTCACCACTTCTCTCTGTCTACTTCAGGCTGTCGTCTCTAGTTTTCTTTCTTTCCTGAAAACAGGGCAGTGCACAGCAGCAGTCAGGCTGGAACCGGCAGTGTTGGTTTCTCTAGATGAAGTCAATTTAACGTTTCATGATATTTAAATTAATTTCCAACTCTGATTATGGGTTAGTGATTTGTGAATAATATCGTGTGAGGCCAGCGATCAGGTGTAATTCGTGCACACCCGCACTTGCTCAATTCAGTGTGTCATCTATAAACCTAGCTCAATCCATTTTTACTTACTAGTGTATAAAAAACCCTACTTAAAATAAACTAGTGACACTTAGTCTGGTTGGGGGGGCAAGTAAAGTCTGGTGGCCCGCCAGGCTTATAATACACTGGTTAAAAAGTAGGTGCAGTGGCTTTTATTTTGCCGTGGCAGAGCGCCACGATCAATTCCATGTGGAGGAAATTCTGTGATTAGTTTCATCTCAGAACTTTCCAGACTGATTATTGTTTTCCTCCCCCAACCAGAGCGTGCTAGTCGAGTCTCCGGTGTCTCTGGCTGTTTCGCCCGGCGTCATCTCACTCGATCCCTCCATGTCAGAGTCCCCCGTCTCTGCATCCACTTCCAGCGTCTCCTCAGCCGTCGGACGGAAAGGAGCAGCAGCACCATCAGGTGGAGGAGGAGCAGGAAAGAAAGGGAGGAAGAAGAAAGACCCCAACGAGCCTCAGAAACCCGTGTCGGCCTACGCTTTGTTCTTCAGGGACACGCAGGCGGCCATTAAAGGCCAGAACCCCAACGCCACGTTCGGAGAAGTCTCTAAGATCGTGGCGTCCATGTGGGACAGTTTGGGAGAGGAACAAAAACAAGTAGGAGGACTTTTTGTATTTTGTGCAATTGTGTGCTGCAGAATATTTGAACCAGACCTGATTCGTGGCGTTGAATGTTTTGGCTTTCCTCCAGGTTTACAAAAGGAAAAATGAAGCAGCAAAGAAGGAATACTTGAAAGCACTATCAGAGTACAGATCCAACAAAAACTCCCAGGTAAGTCTGAGTTGGAGTAGGACTGAAACGATTAATCGATTATTGAAATTATGCTCAACTAATTACCCATTAACTGCAGACTCAAAAAAAGGGCATTTGCTGATGCAACATACTCATAAGTAAATCAGCAGTAAGTAACTGCTAAAAAAAAACAACTTACATTTTGCATTTAAAAAGAAAAAAAACTCTGGAAATAGCAGAGCTTTTCACATTCTTGAAATGTAAATGATCAAGAGGAATGTTGTTTTCACATTTTAGGCAATACAAAGTTTATTATCTCATTTAAAAAAGGAATTGAATTATTTACTTATTTGCATCTTTTAATGTATGCAAAAAAGGCTTAAGTAAAAAACATACAGAATGTGTTACGTTTTTAAATCCGATTAATGGTTACAAACGATTAGTATATTGCTCATACTGATGATTAATCAATAGCTAAAATAATCGTTAGAATCAGCCCTGGTTTTGAAGTGGTGTGAGAAAAAAATCCTGCATTTTGTAAGCAGCTCTTTTCTCCTCAGGCTCCCATTGAAGTGATGGAAACCGAACCGTCGCCACCCCCCGCTGCCCCCGCTCCTTTTCCTCCTCCTCCAGTGGTCACGCCCGCCTCCACTTCCACCCCGCGACCCTCCAGGTCCCAGCACTACAACCCCGAGGAGAACACCATCACCAACATCTGCACCTCCAACATCATCCTGGACCTGCCTCACGTCACCACGCGGTCCCGCACCGGCGCCAAGCCTCCGGCCCCGGCCCCGGCTCCGAGCCCCGCCCCTAACCCTCCCACCGTCACCAAGATCATCATCAAGCAGACGCCGCTTCCGTCCGGCGGCGTCTCCATCACCAGCACCACCGCTTCCTCGCCTCGCCAGCCGCCCCCGCTGCAGCAAATGCAGAGCACCCCACCACCGCCCAGACTGCAGCAGGCTCCGCCCCCTCTGCAAGCCAAGCCTCGGGGGGGCGGCACGACCGCGGCCACCGCTCCGCCTCCCCTGCAGATCAAAGTGGTTCCCTCGTTGCGGCAGCAAGACTCGGCCACGCCCATCATAGTGACGGCAGCCGGCGACGCTGGCAGCACGTTGACGTCCCCGTCGGGCGTGACGGTGGATGTGGGGCAGCCGGACGCCATGGTGATGGCAGGGGAGGAGGTGGCGGAAGCGGAGGAAGGGGTATGACTGCTGTACTTTTGATGAGTCCCTGAGTTATTCTGCCTGGTTTAGATGTTTTTGTCACTTTGTTCGCTGCTCCAGATGGAGGTGGAGGTGAACGTGACGCCGGGTCTGAGTGTGACCTCCGCCCAGGCCCCGACCATCTGCGTTCGCGCCGGCTGCAACAAGCCGGCGGTGGAGAGCGAAGACTGGGACAAGGAGTACTGCAGCAACGAGTGTGTCGCCACACACTGCAGGTATTTACACACGTCGCAATAAAGATAAATCAATTTGTTGTTTAGGGTTGATGTGATTAATCACGATTAATTGACTTAATTATGATTATTTGAGATTAATTGCAATTAATCAGATGGATTTACTAAATCAAGATTAACTGCAATTAATCGTTTTATTGATTAATTAACTGGAGAATTCAGACTCAAAAAAGTCAATTTGCTAATAGAACAGTTTACTGAGAGCAGAAATTAAACCAGAAATGTACAAAACTATATGCATTTTGCATCAGATGAAGAAAACCTTCTTTGAAAATATGTTTTACCCAGAACTATAGTGACATAGCCTTAGTTTTACCTGAAATTCTTCTTCCTTTTTTATTATAAAGACCTGAAATAAAGGCAGGAAACATGTCGGGTAAATGATCTTGTCGTTAATGGGTCTTAAAATTATTCCAGGCTAACCTCAAGTGAAATATTTGCTTAATATTTCAATTCAAGACAGGTTGTATCTCAAAGTCTGACTCTATAGAAAGTAAAATCTACATTGAATAGATTTTGCTGTTTGGCTAAACGACAAAAGTGTGCTTTCTGAGGCTAAATACATGTTTAATTTAGGGATGCACCTATTTATCGGCCAGCCAATTTATCAGTTCCGATTTCCTTAATTTTGAGAGATCGGTGATCGGCTGATTTTTACATGTGAAGCTCATCTTGAAAATGAAGTTTCCTTGATTCTGGTTAGCAAAATCTTTTTTCCTATGAAATCACTCTGGGATCATTGGGGAAATTTGCTACATGAGGATGTTTTTGATTCTGTTTTTTGCACAATTTTCATCAGACTCGCTTACTTGTACAAATCCCCACACACAAAACGTTGACATTACATACCACTCAGGGTAGCATTACCTTTTCTAGAAGTCCCAAAATCCTCAGCTGCGACTGAACAGTAAACGTCTCTGCTTGATGTTTGTGTCATTGTTGCCGTCTGCCGGCGAGTCGTGGCTATTTCAGTGTTTATGTTGGTGTTTTTGCAGCCTCTGTGGATGGAAATGTTTATAAGAAGAGAGATTGACTTGTGTAATCTGAGGTGCAACAATAGGAGCGAATGAGCTCCAGTACTTATAATAAATGTATTTTGTACAACAAAACTCTGCAAAACACAATACTCCATGGCTGCAGAGTCATATCTTACTTTCGTCTATTTTTTAAGTTTTTTCAATGTATTCCGGCTAAAGGTATCAGGACTACCAAGTCGTTTTAAACGTATTTTATTTTCAATACCCTCCCCGCCTCCTGCTGTTTCTTCTCCACAGAGACGTGTTCATGGCCTGGTGCGCCATCCGAGGGTCAAACTCCACCACCGTCACATAGGGAACGGAAACGATGCTACACAAACAGGACTAAATACTACAAATGGACTGCAAACAAAAGACATGACTGACTCAGGTGTCGGCTCGTAAATGGTTCGTTGTTGGGTTTTTTGTTTTGTTTTTTTTTTCTTACACTCACATCATCTCGGGGACAAGAACAAAGACCTCACAGTGGCAGGAGGGTGGAAGTCGCCTCCGGTTTCCTGTTTGCAAGCACTGGATTCGTTCACACAGACGGATGAGGACGGATGGCTAACGCTGCTCCACGTATTTCATGTTGATCATGTATTGTGAATTGGAAAAAAGAAAACTGAACTTGATAAAATGAGGAACATTTTATATGAACATGGTGGTGTTTTTAATTATTTTCAAAAAAAGAAAACATAAGGAAAATGACATGTGGGGAGGGGGGAGACCTGCTGACGCATTTATTTTATTCATCTGTGCTCTTCCCTTTACTCATACAAGGACGACGGGTCATCGTGAACGAATTCTGGGAGATTTGGACGATTCGGTCTTGTCACCTGCGCCAATGTAGACATTTGGGAACCGACAACCACGCCAAGCACAAACCATCTCAAGATCGTGCAAGAAGGAATTAAACATGGTGGGTGAAAAGGGAACCTGCCAGAAATGGAATTCTGTCAAACACATTTTTAAAAGACAATTTTCGACCAACTTTCCATAAGTGAATGGCTGCTGGTCAGAAACACAAAACGGGTGCTAACGTCTGCTTCCCCCTGTACATTTGAGCTTTTGGAATGTGTGCTGCGTAGTTTGCATATAAAGATTTGTGATCATTTCTGGATGGAATTAGAAATACCAGTATGAAATAAACACACCAGCTCTAACAGGAGCATTTGCTGTAAGGGGAATACATTGTAAATTTTCTTTTTTTTTTTAAATAAAAAAATTTGACCCCGTTAAAGTAAGAAATATGTGACGGAGTATTTAGGGCCATTGCAGATTGAAAAACTTCTCTTATTTTTGCCCCAAAATCTCAAATTTTCTATAAAAATTTTTTGAAATCTGTTGGAAAAGATGAAAATGTGCAAAAGTCAAATTTTTAAAGAAATCTTAGAAATGTACAACTTTTAAAATTTCCTTTTTTTTCTAGCAAATTTTTGATTTTTTAACCCTCCCATGCTCATTTAGACCCCACAAGCTTTTTACAATAAGTTTTTTGTTTTCTTTTGGGGGGAGGGGTTTCGGGCACTGACGGTCTGACGGGACATCGACCCCCCCACACACCCAAACTTCCCTGCTTCCCCGTTGTCTGACCGTGACAGCCGCCGCGGTACTACTGAGTGTTGTTCTATGACCGTAAGGGTTGAACTGAAAAATGTCCAAGATTCCTGGCAATCTCAAAACTTTTTGGCAGAAATGTTCTCCTTTCTTTTTCCCCCATCTACACACCATAGAAATCAGTGGCAGGTTGACTGAGGAATAAAAGGATTAAATTGCTTCCAAAAAAAAAAAAAAACTGTTTCCAGATGGATAAAGCGATGCCATTATTGGTGTGGTCTATTGTAGATATTCTGGCAATGTTTTTAATTATGAAATAAAATATTTTATGTTATTATATAACAGATTTCTTTTTATTACACTTTGGTGTTAACTTTGTTTTTGTTTTTACTATTTTCTCAAATTATTTAGATTTTTTTTTTTTATTACTTTAGACAAATCACAAAAATTAGAGACTTCAACAACCAGAAATATAAAGAAATACAAGAAATGAACAATATAGAACATGAACAGAAGATAACTGTTTTTGAATTTCAGCTTAATGTATTGAATTTATTTCTAGGAATAAAATGGAGAAAACCATTTTTAAAAATTAATCAGTAAAATGCTTTTTTTTTTTTTAAAGGAATATCTGTTTAGTATTTTAAAAGAACAAAGACACTATTGTTCCTCCAGATACCACAAACTTTTAGACATTTATGAAAACAGTCAAGTTTAAACTAACATAAGCTACACATAAATACATTTTTAATATTTTAAAATCACAAATGATGCTTTTAAGACAAAACTTTGTTATGTGGGTAAATTTGCTGTTTTTCTGTCATTTCAATAACCATCCAATAATTTCCAATGCTCCGGCATCTTAACATTTGTGCTTTACTGCTATTTTTGAGAATAAACTGTTTAACTGCGGTCGTTTTCCTTAAAAATGTTGGTGTGCGTCTGACTTCGCAGTTTGTATCGCGAGATTGACGTCACCAGATCCGTTTAATGATTGTGGCGGGAAGAAAATCTACAACGCGCTGTGGCGGGAAAAAAAAGCAACGTGGTTAAGACAGGACAGGGGGCGCTGTTGTGCGGCGTGTACTACAATGCGCCATAATAACAAATATAAGTGACCGACATAACGGGGGGAAAAAATTGTTTACTTAAATGATTGTTTTTAGCAAATAAATGAAAACATTAATGTCCAGTCAGGCTGCGTGAAGTTTTATAGCAATGTTTATGATAGCGATACTAGAAGGGGGAGGGAAAAGGAGCGCAGGAAGAAACGAGGGAGGGGGCTACAAGGAGTTAATTACGACGGGGGGAGGATTTACGTTACACTATTATATGCACGTTTTTAAGTAATAATGCTTATAACCTAATTTGTTTCAGTTACATGATTGCTTGATTTTAAATAAAAGGCCCTCAGTGAAATTATAAGGCAGGCTGCAGCATCTCTCCGTGGTGTTTGCATCTCGGCAGGCGTGGAAAGGGAAGAAGTGCGTTGTTGTTGGTTGACACTCGCCGTCATCGTTATCCGGCCTACTGTGAGGCGAAGCCGGGAGCTGGAGTTTGCAGATAGGGGGGACTCACCATGGCAGTAAACCTGGACAAGGAGGCTTACTACCGCCGAATCAAGAGACTATACAGCAACTGGAAGGTGATTGTTGTCGATGTGACGCGCGTGTCGGGGTCAGGGAGCCTGGTGGAGTTTGCTATAGTTGTTAAAAGTGAGCTGCTGAACCGCTAAGTTAGCCCGGGGTTTTTCTGTGGTGAGGGTTGGTGTGAACGTGTTTGAGCCCGCGACCCTAAAAGCCAGCACGGCATCCAGTAGTAGCTGTGCTGCCCTGATACACGCCATGGAGCCTCATTGAAACTTTCTGAAAACTACCCTGTTGTCTTATCTGTCCGTCAGAGTGGCTAGCTACCTCATGTTAGCACACCAGTCCTCACATTCACCACGTTAGCTAGCCTGCTAGCCGAACGACCTAACCTGTGATAGTGTTACGGCTGCTCCCCTGATAAATTAATCACATTAAAGCTCTATAAATGCAACAAAATGTCCACATGAGTCCCGTAGACCTACGGGACATAAAGCAAACTGCAGGTATATTTAGTTCCTGTCGGTTTACTCCTCCAGTGTTAGCAACATGCTAATGTTAGCTGGCTAATTAGCATCTCAATAACGTCAGCATCCCAGTGACATGGCCAGGGACGGCTGTGGGTTCTTTCATTTGGTTTCTTGAATGCAGTTTAATGAGTTTACATTCTTTTACTGCTAGTTTTGTTGTAACATAAAAAAAAAAAGTTGCAGCCTTTCGTTATTTTTCTTTTTCTGACTACCTAAAAGTGAGGGAGAACGTGGTGGGGTGAGCAGAGTGTTCATAGTCTCGAGCATAGAGTAATTCAGCACTCATTCTAACCCGGCTGTTGATGTGCACTGCCAGTCAGCTGGCTGAAAATACCCCCATGAATTGTGAAATTGTAATAGAAAAGTAGGAGCTACCCTAACTAAATTTTTGTGTCTACAGTGTTCATAGAATATGATGAAAATTGCCCCTATTAGCTATTCATCAACACTTCTCACATTTTTATATTACATTACAAATTTTGCAGCCTCTGTGAAAGGTTCCCTAATGGGTTTCAATAAAATAGAAAGAGAAATACCAGAAAACTGGTTAAGCCCGGTGGTCGTGGCGCTCAGCAGTCATTCATCCAGCGGCCCGTTGTGTTTTTGAGCTAAAAAAATTTGATAATTATGTGTTATTGGAAGATTAATATCTGAACACCAACTATAAAGTCTTAAAATATGCAAACATTTAAAAAAAAAAAAAAAAAAAACTTAAATAAGAAATGCTAAGCCTGTTGGGGGCACAAGTAAAGCCTGGTGGCCTGCCAGGCTTATAACACACTGGAGGAAACCCTGAATACCTTGGCTTGTATTGCTACTCATCATTGGTTCAATGTTTGGAATATCCCGCTTATTTTCCCAAATTCCGACCAGAACATTCAATTTGGGCATTCCCACATCCAAGCTTTGACTTTAGGCACAAATCAAATGCAGCATCACTCTATAAAGACCAGAACTATGTGCAGATTTTAAGTCATTATTTTAACTCAAGCTGTCTTAATAGTTGATTTTCTGTGTTATTTAGAGCATTTTATCTGAAGTTGTATCATTCAGCTTCGTCACCTTGTCCGTATGTGTTTTCCAGAAAGCGGAGGATGAGTTCGGTAAGGTCGACGCCATTGTGGTTTCCGTGGGAGTTGACGAGGAAATTGTGTACGCCAAGTCCACAGCCATACAGGTGAGTGCAGGCCTCAACAACCAATCCCTGCATGATAGCCTTAGCGACTGTTAGCAGTACTTAAGAGTCCTGAACACAAACTTTCAATTTTATCCCTAAATTACAGTTTAGCTCAAGTCGAAGCTCCGCTCCCGTTTTCTTTAAGCTTTATTTTCATTTACGTAGACTTTGTTGTGTTCGTTTAATCTGATTATCAGCTGTTTTGTTAATTTTCTTTAGACAGTAGCAGCCTTTTCCCATCTGTTTTCACAGTAGTCCTTGTACCAGATCACACATATTTTTCGCTTTTTTGTGTTATTTTTTTGTTGCTGCAGACCTGGCTGTTTGGCTACGAGTTGACCGACACCATCATGGTGTTTTGTGAAACCAAAATAATTTTCCTGGCTAGCAAGAAGAAAGTGGATTTCCTCAAGCAGGTGGCCGTAACTAAAGGCAACGAGAACGCTAACGGAGCGCCGCCCATCACGCTACTCACCAGAGAAAAGGTGAGAGAGAGATGTCTGACTGGTTAATGCTTAATTGGACAATTATTATTATTTTTTTGTAATTGAAGTTTATTCTTTGGTTTGATTATGAACAGTCTCGGTGTTGTACAGACAGTTGTTCTTGCAACTATTGAGGTAAATTCGTGCTTCATTCCCAAATTTTGCGCGTAGTCGCATTTTCACCGGCCATCGCAGCTTTTCCGAAAAATCTGACCAATCATCTTAACGTTTTACGTATTTCCTACGTTTCTAACTTCACTTCCTGTTTTGTGACGTTTTTTGAAAGCCAAAAATGCCTGATGAAAACGTTGTGTGTGATGTAAACTGTAACATTTGATGTTTTTTTTCTTAGTCTTTTTGCAAAACACATTTTGAAATATTAAGTTGAATGGCAGATATGGATATTTTTTTTTTTTTTTTTTTTTTGCGCATTGATCCCTCCCCAGGATATGATTTTATATGTATTAAGAGTGCTATTTTAAGAGGGTAGTTGAAAGTAAGGCCAAAATAAAAAAAAAATTAAACCTTTTGAAAAAAGTGCCACAAAATTTGTAATTTTAGGCCTCAACAATCACAAAGAACATAAAAAAAAATTCTGGAGAGATTTCTTTATTCAAAGAAACTACGCTCAATAATAAGCTTCTATAATAAGAGTAGACTGTTGAGCTTGAAGTGAACCCCCATTGATTTGTGTGTATTTTTTTTGTATCCTGCAAATCCTGTGCTGTCACAAACCACCATGTCTCTTGTGCCTCGCCTCTTCCAGAACGAAAGCAACAAGGCTAACTTTGACAAGATGATCGAAGCCATCAAGGGCAGCAAAGAGGGAAAGACGATAGGCGTGTTCAGCAAGGACAAGTTCCCCGGGGAGTACATGAAGAGCTGGAACGATGCGCTCACCGCAGAGGGGCTGAACAGGGTGAGGCGGCGTTCGACACGCCGAGTCGTTCACTGAGGAGAGCAAAGCGAGGCGACACGTCGTTTGCTCAACGTTTGGGTTTGTGTGGCGCAGGTGGACATCAGCGCTGTGGTCGCCTACACGATGGCGGTGAAGGAGGACGGAGAGCTCAACCTGATGAAGAAGGCGGCGGCCATCACCGGAGAGGTTTACTCTAAGTTCTTCAAGGAGCGGGTCATGGAGATCGTTGACGCAGATGAGGTGAGAAGATCGACGGCATTGACATCAGTGTGTGTTTTCACTGATCACTCACTGGCTCTGAAACTTGAATTTGCTTTCTGGAGTGGCATTGCCTCTTTAGATGCACTGGGGTTTTGCCCCCAGTGTATTATAAGCCTGGCGGACTGCCAGGCTTATAATGAACCCCTTCGTTCTCAATCCGGCGATTCCACAAATAAAAAACAGCCTGTGTAGAATAAAAGCTCTAGGAAGTTAAACACTTCCCTAATTTGATGCTTCTGTCTTGAAGTTGTTACTCTTCAAGCCAGAGGTGTGTGTAAGGTGTGTGACACACACTTTACACACAGTCTCAGAGTAGTTCTCCTGGACGTTTCTCTTTAATCCTCTGTTTTGCTCTCCTCATCAGAAAGTTCGTCACAGCAAATTAGCCGAGTCGGTGGAGAAAGCTATAGAGGAGAAGAAGTACCTGGGTGGGGCCGACCCGTCCACGGTGGAGATGTGCTACCCTCCCATCATCCAGAGCGGCGGCAACTACAGCCTGAAGTTCAGCGTCGTCAGGTAGACCGTCTTCCCCTCTGCAGGGACTCATTAGTTTGTGCCATTTTATGCTAGCTAGTGTGACAGAACTAAACTTAAATCACAAACTGAAAGGAGGCGATGGAGTTGAAGGACGTAGTGTACAAATAAGGCCACTAGATGTCGCTCCAACCAATTGGATACCTGCCTGTTTCCTTTAGATAATCTTAACTGTTTTTAACTGAAAGCTAAAATTTGTTTTTCTAATTAACTAAACTTCTCCAACTTCTAATTCTGTGATGACAGGAAGTATTTAACCTATCAGTCCTCCCGTTTTATTTTTCTCTTTACCAGCGACAAAAACCACATGCACTTCGGTGCCATCACGTGTGCCATGGGGATCCGCTACAAGTCCTACTGCTCCAACCTGGTGCGCACGCTCATGGTGGACCCCTCTCAGGAGATGCAGGACAACTACAACTTCCTGCTGCAGGTGGAGGAGGAGCTTCTGAAGGAGCTCAAGCACGGTGAGTGTCTGGAAATGCTCCCAGCTTCTCTGTCATTACAGCTGAAACAGTAAAATCGTAAACCGGTGACATGTTTTCCTCCGCAAGGCATGAAAATCTGCGATGCCTACAACGCCGTCATTGAGTACGTGAAGAAAGAGAAGCCGGACCTCGTCTCGAAGCTGACGAAGAACCTGGGGTAAAGGCAGAGCGGCGTAGCCTCCTCTGAGCGCCCCATTCATACACTTTCCACTCGCTCATGTCTGTGTTTTCTTCTCAGCTTTGCCATGGGCATCGAGTTCAGAGAAGGCTCTCTGGTGTTGAACGCTAAGAACCAGTACAAACTGAAAAAAGGTGAGCACATCAGCTCTACCGTTGGGTTTTACTGCACTGCCTCTTTGCTAACACCTGCTGTCTCCAACAGGCATGGTGCTGAGCATCAGCCTGGGCCTCGCCGACCTGATCAACAAAGACGCCAAGAAGGAGGAGCAGAAGTACGCCTTGTTCCTCGGCGACTCAGTTCAAATCAATGAGGTGAGGACTTTTTTTAAAAAATAAATATGGTTGTTTGATCCAGACCGTGACCTTTTTGGTCTCAGTTAATCAGGACGTCTGCGAATCCTTAAATTGTTCCTTGTTTATTCTGCTTTAATTGAACTCTGATTCGATTGCCTAGCAGTCCAGTTCGTTTGGATAGGCGTGAATGCATAATTAAAAAAAGCTCCCAAAAAAGCGAACTCTGCCTTTGTTTCGGTTCGGTTGAAGTGAACTCTGGTGCGCTTCGAATGTGAATGCCAAACAGACCAGAGATCGCTCCAAAAACAGGAACTATAGCGCAGGGAATTCTGGCTCTTTTTTACAGCAGGTCTTTTCTAAATTTCATAGAACTTCCTTAAAGTGAATGTTTTGAAGTCATTGCTGCTGCATGAAGTTATCACAAGATTTTCTGTTTGATTTGAACTTGGGGGTTTTGTCTGGCAGGAAGAGGCCGCCACGGTACTCACTCCTGTCAAGAAAAAGATCAAGAACGTGGCCATCTTCTTGAAGGCAGGTTTTCTCTTCGTCTCAATCTTTTTCTTTATTCTGAGTAAGAAAAAGGGATCACCAGTAGACTTATCAATCTATTTTGGTTGTTTTTTTGTTAGAATGACGATGAAGAAGACGAGGAGGAGGAAGGCGATGACGCCGAGGAGCTGCTGGGGAAGGGAGCCCGGAGCGCCGCCCTGCTGGCAGACAGAACCAGAGTGAGTGTGGTCCTCTGTGTTGTTCCTCACCTGACTGCTGATTTAGTGTTTGCTCTGTCCTGATGATGTGAATGTCTCTGTACTCTATCAGCTACTTGGGAAGGTAAGTATTCATCGTTTTATCCTAAAATCTCATCAGCTGAACCAATTCTGTGATATATATCTAAAAAATTAAAAAAAAGCCGTGCTGATGGGGAAGACCGCCATTTTGATTTCAACAACTTTTACTTGTTTTTTGTGTTTCCAAGTGTTTTTTTTCCCACCACATATCTCAATACAAGTCTGTTTTCTGCATGTATGTTGATGTATGTTGTGTTTATCATCTTAAAAAAAATTATTTGGTTCCTTTAAGCAATCATATTTTCTTTCTGTTTTATTTTGCAAATGAAATGTAGAACGAGATGACGGCAGAGGAGAAGAGGCGCGCTCACCAGAAGGAGCTGGCCAACAACCTGAACGAGGAGGCCAAGCGGCGCCTGACGGAGCAGAAAGGAGAGCAGCACATCCAGAAGTGAGTGTTGGGAGTTTGGGAAACGTTTCTTCCTCTCATAAATGTACCTAGTTTGCCTTCAGATCAATTAGTTGACTTCGATTAATCAAATTTGATTAGATTAATTGATTTAATCAAATTAACATTTGATTCATAAATGTTATCAATTAATCATAAATAATAGATTAATAGTAATTAATCAAAAATTTGTTATAGATTATTAACATGTATCAAATTAACATTTGATTAATCCATGTTATTGATTAATCAAAAGTATTCAAATAATCCCGATTAATCAAAAAAATTTATCGATCATCAACATCTGATTAATAAATGTTATCGATTAATCAAAAGTAGTCAATTAATCGTGATTAATCAAAAATCTATGTTATTGATCATTAACATGTATCAAATTAACATTTGATTAATCCATGTTATTGATTAATGACAATTAGATTTTATTTTTTTCAAGGTTTGATTTTTAGAAAATCTGGATTTTTATATTTTTTTTTCCACTAATGCACTCTGCCGGTTTGCAGAGTTCAGAATGAGCCAAAGTGTGGAGATAAGAACAATGTTGAAAAGTAAAAAATCTCAGCTTGATGATTTTTGAAAAGTTCTTGAATTTCTCTGTGGGAAATATATGAAAAGCCTGAACCGTCCCTCCATTTCCTCCCAGAGCCAGAAAATCAAACGTGTCGTACAAGAACGTCTCTCAGATGCCCAAAGAAAAGGAAATCAGGGAAATGAAGATCCACATCGACAAGAAATACGAGACAGTTATCATGCCCGTTTTTGGCATCGCCACGCCGTTTCACATCGCAACCATTAAGGTAGCCCAGTGCTTTATAATTCATACTCCAGCAATTTTTAAAATAAAATGAATCACTTTAATCATGCATTTGTGTCTGGTTTTTTACGTTTCAGAACATTAGCATGTCTGTAGAAGGAGACTACACCTACCTGAGAATCAACTTCTACGTCCCCGGCAGCTCTCTGGGGCGACAGGAGGGAAACATCTTCCCCAATCCCGACGCCACGTTTGTCAAAGAAATGTGAGTATTTCTACAGAAAAATAAGGCTCTACTGTCTGTTTGCTGCGACTGATGATTATTTTAGTAATCAATAATTCAGACGATTAATCGGATAAAAAATTGGCACATTCTGCAAATTTTTCATTTAACCACCTAGGAAATACATTAAAAATGTAAATAAACAATAAACAGTTTATTTTTTCAAAAAATATAACATTTTGTTGCATGTTGTTGCCTAAAATGTAACAAGATTCCCTTTGGGAATTTGAACCAGGTGAAGTTAAAATATTTACAGACATAAATATTTCTCTTACAATTAAGACAGTTATCTTTGTCTTAAATGTATACATATATTTTGTACAGTTTTGACTTAATTCCTGCTCTGAATGTGTCTTTTTTTTGTTGTTTTTTTACCAAATGATTGTTGTTTGAGTCTGTGTACTCCAGTAAACGATTAATCGATGAGTTCAGTAATTGATTCATCACGATTAATCAATTTATCCAGGATTGAAACCTGCTGGGTTTTTTTGTATAAAGTGGATTTTTCTCATATTTTTCTCCTTGTTTTCCCCTCTGTCAGCACGTACAGGGCGTCCAACCTGAAGGCCCCCGGCGACACGTCGGTGCCGTCCACCAACCTGCAGAATGCCTTCCGGATCATCAAGGAGGTCCAGAAGCGCTACAAGACACGGGAAGCCGAGGAGAAGGAGAAGGAGGGCATCGTGAAGCAGGACTCGCTGGTCATCAACCTGAACCGCAGCAACCCCAAACTCAAAGACCTCTACATCCGGCCCAACATCGCCCAGAAGAGGATGCAGGGCTCGCTGGAGGCGCACACCAACGGTAGGGAGGGTGGAAGCGTCGCGGCAATGAGGTTCACGGAAGCCGGACGGGACGGCACTGAGTTCTGTCGTCTGCTCTTTTCCCCTCAGGTTTCCGTTTCACGTCGGTTCGCGGTGATAAAGTGGACATTCTTTACAACAACATTAAACACGCCATCTTCCAGCCATGTGACGGAGAGATGATCATCGTTCTACACTTCCACCTAAAGGTACACTTAGTAACTCCTAAAGTAAAACGGAATGAGTTGGCAAAAGTACTCAACTCTATTTTGGCCGATGTGATTTATTTAATTATTTATTTTTGACTGAAAAGCTGCTAAATATTAAATTTCAGGCCTTTTCAAAGTAAGATGAGATCGATTTCTCATGCAAGTACCGGCTGTTTGCAGATCACCCAAAATAAAGAAAATGGGTCCAATTTTTTTCCTGGGGGGAAAAAAAAACAATAGTTCAACTTTTTATATTTTTTGTGCAAAACATGTTATTCAACTTAACTTAAAATGGATTCTGCATGTTTCTTGTATAGTTTTCTAATTCTTTGAGGCTCCATTGAACAAATTTATTCTCAGTTTTAAGGACAGAAGTTGAGTCACTTTCTTTCAAACACTTGTTAATATTTTGCTAATATTTTTCTAAGTTTAATAAATTGGATTAAAGCCAATTTGTGTGCAGGTAAGAGACATGGTTCTATTATTATAAAAGCTTGGTTATAAAAAGGCAAATACTTTGTGGTGAACATAAGTTTTTCCAAAAATAGAGCGCAGTTGGAGGCAGCAGGTTTGAATGCTTTACTCCGTTTCCTCTTTCTTTTTTTCGTCCCTTTGCCAAAAACCTGTTGGTTTCTCTTCCACAAATTCTTTAACTCTATCTCAAAAGTGGTCGCTAATTAGCCAACTCCAACCAGCGTCTAACCTTTGACCTTCTGGCTTGTCCCCTAGAACGCCATCATGTTCGGCAAGAGGCGCCACACGGACGTGCAGTTCTACACCGAGGTCGGGGAGATCACCACAGACCTGGGCAAACACCAACACATGCACGACAGAGACGACCTGTACGCCGAGCAGATGGAGCGCGAGATGAGGCACAAGCTCAAGTCGGCGTTCAAGAACTTCATCGAGAAGGTGGAGACGCTGACGAAGGAGGAGCTGGAGTTCGAGGTTCCCTTCAGGGACCTGGGGTACGGAAACAGGGATCCGTGAACTAAAAGATGAATGTGGTTTGAAAACAAGGAGGTGTGCTAACAGATGTTTGTCCTCAGGTTCCAGGGCGCCCCCTACAGGAGTACTTGCTTATTACAGCCAACATCCAGTTCCCTCATCAACGTTACAGAATGGGTGAGAACACTGAAAGTTTTGAGATCTAATTCTCATCTTCTTAAAGGGGCATTATCATGTGAAATTTACTTTTATGAGCTTTACATCATGTTATGATGATTCTCCCTCATGAATAACATACATGGAGGTGTTGCCTTGATTCTTTTATGCATGTTTAGGACATCTTGTAAACCCCATGGCAACCATTCAGCTGTGCTGGTTGGACCTAGCCCTGCCTTCGAGGACTAAGCTTCTCCTCGGAGCTGCAGTTTCCAAGTTAATGGCTTCTTACTCTCCTTCTCGGCTCCTTCAGACTAGCCTGCAGCAATTAGCAAACACCTTATAAAACTGAGCATCTGCTGAATTCATTATAGGAGCTGCTTCTCAGTGAAACGCTGCTAAAAATGTTATTAAAGGGTTAAGAGGAGCCATGTTGATAACTTTCTGAAGGCGGCGTTTGAGAAAGGGCAGGAGCTTCTTAAAGAGACAGAGGCTCAATTTCAAGGCGATAATTAGGAAGTCCTATTTCTTTCATAATTTTTCTAACAACTGAAGCTAACATAGTTACTTCAGTTGATTGTGCTATAAAATGGCGCTATGTGCCTGCAAAATACATAATACCGCCCCTTTAAAAAATATTCAGCACAGTTTTGTCTGAGTCTAAATTTCACTACTTTTAGCCGCCGTTCGTGGTGACCCTCGACGAGGTGGAGTTGGTCCATTTCGAGCGCGTTCAGTTCCACCTCAAGAACTTCGACGTTGTCATCGTCTACAAGGACTACAGCAAAAAGGTCACCATGATCAACGCAGTGCCTGTCAACTCCCTGGACCCAATCAAGGAGTGGCTCAAGTACGACACATTTCAGTTCACAGTTGACTATGGGATTGTTGTTTTTTTTCCACTTTTTCGCTGATTTTCTTTTTGTGTGTGTTTTTTTGTTTGTTTTTCTTTTTCAGCTCATGTGACATCAAGTACACAGAAGGAGTCCAGTCTTTGAACTGGACCAAGATCATGAAGACCATTGTTGACGATCCAGAGGGTTTCTTCGAGCAGGGAGGCTGGTCGTTCTTAGACCCAGAGAGCGAGGTGAGCTTTAGTTGCTTACATGATTGAAACAAACTGGATTCACTTTAGTTCTTAGATTCAGACTCACTTTATTATAATTGCACAAGGGCACAACAGTAGCTGTGTTTCCATTGACTGTATAATTGCGGCATTTGACATAAATAAATTTGTTTTATGGAACCACGCCAATTAGGATGAAACATGGATGACGTGTTGGCTGTATCAAAATTGGTTTATTTTGCAAAACTTCAATGGAAATACTTTTTTTCCACATCACACAAGTCATATAATCAATAACCGAATGTCACTACTGGCAGAAACGACAAAGAAAATGACGACAGGAAGTGGTTGGAGGATCATGTTTTTTAATTACTTACTGTGTGAACAAACTTATTCACCTGTGATTTTCATTTTGTTTCTTATTTTATGAAAACACCTCAATTGCAAAACTGTGTTTTTTCAACATTAGCAGAATATCAACAAAGGTTTTGCACTAATTTGTAATGGAAACAGCTATTCTAAAATAACTAGAATAACCATTATTCAAGTGATAAAATATTGCAAAATATATGAGGCAACAATCAGAATAATATTGAACTGTTTAGACTTTTTGGGAGAAAATTCTAGTAGCTTCCTTTGGGTTATATTGACTTCATCCACACATCTTCCTTTTTGTTTTAGGGAAGCGGCGCAGAGGAAGACTCGGAGTCCGAGATGGAGGACGAAACATTCAACCCATCTGCCGACGAAGAAGAGGAGGAGGAGGAAGACAGCGACGAAGACTATAGCTCGGAGACGGAAGACTCTGGTATGATACTCCTGCTCCACGTTTTTGCTAAGTCTTGTCTCGCCACTCTAAGGCACGGTTGAACTCAACTTCCTGTCTGGGTGCAGATTACAGCGCTTCTCTGGGCAGCGAGGAGGAGAGCGGCAAAGACTGGGACGAGCTGGAGGAGGAGGCCAGGAAAGGTTTGTGTCTGCACATGGTTTCCATGGAGATCGCACTGCAAAAACACAAAATTTTACCAAGTAATTTAGGTCCAGTACACGTTCGACTGGCAGATTATTTAACTTATTCCTACTTTAAAAGTGAAATAATCTGTAGCTATAGCTTTTTGATCAATATTTTAAAAAAAATATTAAAACAAGCCCCTATATTTTGCTGAAAAGTTGCTTGTAAGTTAGTTTTGTTTTATTTCTGATGTACTAAGATATTTGCACTAGAAACTAAACCAATATTACTTGGTAAGGTTTTGTGTTGTTATCTTTAGGTCAGGTTACAGTCTGAATATTTCCCTAACTTCCTGTGCTGTAATGACAGCAAAGATCAAAATCCTTTGAATTTTTACAACTTCTTTTGAACTTCAGGTAAATAAGATCTGTTTTCCAAATGAAGACTGTTTACAGACTTACCAAGATAGAGACTGTTAACCACAACCAACTAGTTTTCACCTTAATCTGCTGGTTGGAAACTCAAAAATGGGCTCCGGTCACACTCTTCGGTGCTGTCACCAATACTGAGTAAAGACAACTTTCTTACAGAATCAGAAAGATCAAATGTTTGCGAACAGCTGAGGCTGAAAATCGACAACAATTTCTGACCAATGCAGGATTGAAACATCGGTTGTTCTAGTAGCAAGATTACAAACCGTTGTCTGGGCTGAACGGTTAAAGAGAAATAATTTGTTGCGTAATCCTGCCACTGTTTTTAATCTTCCTCAGTCGTCAAGGTAATTAGTTTCTCCTTCCGCTCTGCAGCTGACAAGGAGAGCCACTATGAAGACGAGGACACTTCCAACAGGAAGAGGAAGGCACGCCCATCGGCCCCTCCCAGTAAAAAGAAGCGGCGGTCCTAAACTGACACACACACACACACACACACACACACACACACACACACACTGCCAAACCCATTTTTCCCTCCCTCTGTTTTCCGTTTATCCGTTCTGTGGCTATTTTTTTATTTTTTTTTTCAAAATCACACACATTTTCAGACAAACAATCTGTACATAGACGTAGAAGATCTCCCCCCATTTTTCTTCGTCCCTTTTTTGGGGGTCTGTGAAGTTTCTCGTGACGACAGAAGAACCAGCAGTCACACTTTATTCAGCAGCTTTTCATCATGTTCATTCCCAACTTACTCTGTTCTTCAGCCAGCTACTATCTTTGGTTTTGTGTGTGTGTGTGTGTGTTCATGGGTTTTTATTGCAAGTTGTTTTCTGTTTAAGATAAATTTGGTTTCTTAATATGATGGATAATAAAAGACGGCCTGTCATCCCCTCTGCAAAGTGTTTTTATATAAAAACTGAGAAACCTGTGATTCTTCATCTCAACTTTTTCCTCCATTTTCTTCTTTATTAAAATGTGATGACAAGCAGGAGCATTCACCTTTCCTGATTGGTTTTGTTTTTCTAATGGGATTTGTAAAGCCCATTGAAACACACACACACACGCATACACCATCCTCCTCACACTTGTCCTACGTTTCTCTTTTTGTTGTATCAGAATAGATGTACTGTTGATTCTGAAAATCTTGTTTTTTGTTTTTGTAATAAAATTAAAAGAAACTGTAGTTTGTTTCCATTGGGGTTTTCTGCAGCTTTTAAGTTAGTGGCCAAGAAGTATTGAGTTGGTGGATGAGGGAATTAGATTTGAGTCCATTTCTAGTTAAGGTGAGGCTAATGGATGAGGTCAAGCAGGAAACGTCTACCAGGAACAGGGGAATGAATTATGAGGTTTGCAGATGATATTGCGATTGTATTTCGAGTGGGGAGATAGAAGAGAGCCTGGATAATTGAATGTGTGCTTGAATGAAAGATGGTGAAGCTAGCAACGATAGAATACGTGTGAATACGGGGGCAGACAAGTGGAACGGTATATCATCTGCATACAGATGGATGTAGCTGCCTCGGATTAAAACATGGAGTGGAGATGGGTTTCACGACAGCGACAGAATACAAAAAATGAATCATTGTTGGTATAATAAAACAGGAAACTTAAAAATATTAAGTCGAGATGTACAAATTTGGGGAAAATGACTAAAAGTACAAGACAACAATTTCTGGTTGCCTTGTTTTACATCCAGGTGCTCTTGTAGGTCAGGTTCTTGATAACACAGCAGGGTCATTTTATTGTTTAAATGCTATAATCCACAAAATAAGTCTGCAGTATTTTAATGACACCCAAATTATAAATATTAGATGTAAATAAAATTTCATTTGTACAAATCATGTGAAGATTATTGGCATAAAAAATAGAATGGGTCCAAGTTGTCAACCCTGAGGAACACCAGCAGTAAAATCAAGGTCAAATTAGTTCAGAACCGACCACTGATGACACGGTTCAACACAAAGCTGAAAAATGCTCTGCAGCAGAAAGATTACCTAGCTTCTTTTATTGTCTTAGCATTTTTCGCTCTTAAATCTAAAATTAGGTGGTCGATGCTATTATAGTGACTCGCTTTTTCCAAACAACTTATTTTTCGGTGTTGTAGCCTCCATGTTGCTCCAGGTCTCCCTTGAAAATGAGGTTTTTAATGTCAATGTCTTTACCAGGTCAACTGTTTAACAGCATCATAAAAATTATTTATCTTTAAGTAATTTCTGTCAAAAGAAACGTGGCCTTGAGGGCAGTGGTGTATCGATCTTCCTCCCGATGGAAAATGACGGGAAAAAGCCCGCCATTTTGTTGACGGCATTCAGCCCTCCACGCGCAGTAATCACTCAGAACACATCCGCGTTGTGTGGCGCCACCTACAGGCTCCACACAGCGTCACAGTGGCCCAGCGAGCCATCCGAGAAAACCGCTGCTGAAGTTGAAGGTGGGATTTTTATTTGATTTTTTTTTCAGGAATACAATGTAAGTGTTTCCTTGACTGCTGTAGAAGTATTCTTACTTTTACATTACAAACCTTTTCTGTAAGTCTGAAGACTTTAGAAATTGTGAAATGGAATAATAGACTATTGGTATAAGACCGAACTATCGGGAACGATCCAGCCAAATTTGCAGTACCTTAATTCCGCCACACGTGGCGCTATCTGAAAAATTCCAACGGTTTCTGAAGGAGGAGAAGTTGCGCTTTCCAGCCAATATTGGGTTATTACGGTAATTTCACCCCTTCGGTAGCAGGAAGTGAAATTAATCAGAGGGGGAATCTTTTAATAGACGGTAAACTGCGAAATTAACTTGCTAGATATTGAAAGTTCCAGTTGTTATGGATAAATGGGCAAATATATTTACTCACAGGACATTTAAAGAACTGCATACAATTAAAATAAGCAAAAATATTGTTAGGTGTTAAAGGGACAAAGATGAAAGAGGCCCACAGTCCACAACTTACTGAGTTTTTCCACTCGTTAATTATTGCACAGGTTCCAATGTCTTCCTGTGAGATTCCTTGACTTCTTGAACAAACCAGACTATATTTAAAAAATAAAAGTCTGGTGAGAAACACATCTTCTTGTTACAAGTGGAAACTTAAGACCATTGCAGTGGAAAAAACAACTAAATTTTACATGTTTTTCCTTAACCAAGAAACTCAAGCTCACATTTCGGCCCTAATAAACAGAATCAACTGAAACGTGAAACTAGTGTAAACGCCACAAAATGTGAGAAGGTTCAAAGGTCACAAGCATTTCTGCAAGACATTACAAGTGAAATGAATCATTCAAGCTGTGCAAACATGACTGACAGGTACCCAAAGTACAGAGGGTGTGTGTCAGAATAAACCTCTTCTGCATGCTGCTGTATGCATTAGTTTCATTTTATCTGAAACTCATTTGAAAAAAAAGAAGCTGAGTTTCTTCTTCTATGAAACAGTTTGATACCTTTTGTTCACCTGCTGTGACTACATGTTTGTTATGTTTCCATGTACCTGTAGCTTGTGGTTTTGCTGGAGGTTGTCCAAGAGTTCCAGAAAATAAAAGAAAACATCTCAATTTCCTGGATACTTTTCAGAAAAATGTCTGAACGCATGTTAGTAAAACGATTATATTTGTGTGTACGTCAACATACAACTTCTGAGCTACTTCAATTTGTTGTACTATTTCTTTTTCTCATCTAGTTTCAGTTTCACAGCTGACATTTATTAGTCGGCTCTCGACATAATAAATGTCGACAAGTTTTATTATACAGATTTTATGTAAACAAAACCTGATAATTAGTTGTACTAATTATCAGGTGCAACGACTTCCTGCTGCAAGATTTAGTGGCAGCAGTGATTGTGAAATTTGAGCATGATTGTAAAGAAAGGATTTACAGGAAAAGGGCGACGCTGCTTTTCAAGCCCAGGTTTCTTCTTGAAGCATCTTTTACAAATTGGAATACATAGTTACATATTTAGCAATAGTTTGAGAGTCATTGATTTTGGTTTACTCTAGTCAAACATGCAGCTTGATTCAGATAAGACAAATTCTTCAAATTTATATGTGAAACTTAGATCAGGCTTTGAGATGTCACTGTGACCAAAACTGCAAAAGCACAAAATGAAAAAGGAGAAAACAAACCAACGTGAATAAAATTGAGATCTTTTGCTATAGAGGCTCAAACCTGCCTCAACTGAAAATACGTTTCTTCTGATATTACCTCTTACAGATTTATTACTACTATTAATACTTCACTGCTACTGATATCTTCCACACTAAAGAGTGTTGTTGCTCAGAGACCTGGTAGAGTTAAGGTATGGTGTCCTTAAAAATATCTATAATTTTATCTACTTTGTTTTATGATCATGGCATGAGAGTCAAATATGGCACTTTGCTTTGTGTCAGTTTTCACCACCAATTGTTTGATTTCATATTTCCATACTTGGAAAGAGATAAGAGAAGTCATCTGCCTTATCTGACCATCCATGCATAGATATGTATCTTAATATAAGATATTTATATAAGATATATATCTAAGTGTGTGTATATATATCCAAATATATACACACATTTTCTCTTAAAGCTCCCGTTTACAGGAAACAGAATCTAACCTTCACTTCTAAAGAAATAACTTATGTTGAGTGGCATCTAATCTTTCAGGTTTGAGCTGCTGATGTAGATCAGCTGATATATTTAATGGGAAGGCACAATGAACAGTGTGAACAATGTTACTCAGAGAAATACCACGATAAACAGGAGAAAAGTATTCAAAAAATGGGGAGTGTCCTGTCATAGTTTGTAATAAATAGCCTCGTCTGAAGGTTCGGTCAGCTGCACACCTGCTGGAACTCTAACAGGTAAGAAGATGAGATTGTGTGTTAATCTGTCTCTATGTAGCGTTTGGAAAATTTATTATTCATCTGTTATTTTATTTTTAAGTTAAAATCTAGTTGAAATCCATTTTGAGAGTTTTTAAAGATATTCACTGTTACATCTTCTAAGTCTTACTCCTTTTAAGCCTTTTTTTGCTGGAGAAACCCGTTTAATGTAAGATCATCTTGTTTGGTTAAATATGTTAAATATCAGTTTCACAGAAAATGTAGCTCGTCATTACCTGGAATTATACAGTTTGACATTTCAGTAAACCAAAGGGAGAGTTGTGACCGGTTTCCTTACAACTGCTTGTGGTTCGAGTCGTCATGGAGAGAAGGCCGTCTGACCAATCTTTATCAGCTTCATCTCTCCGTCTTTAAATTTATCATACAGCTATTGTGCATGAATACGCTGACTAATTCAGTAGTGTGCATAGCAACCCTTAGATTCTGTTTACTTCCAGCTGCCTTTTGGAGAGTGAAGCTGGGAAAATAAAATCGTCCTTTGGTCTACTGTCACAGACATAAACAGAGATCTTCTAAAACTCTCTTGTGCCTTTAAATGTCTGTTTTGGTCAGATGATTTAGCTTTTTGACAGGAAGGTGAAATAGATAAATACGAGGAAAGAACCTCAGTCCCACTGTGAAGTATAGCGGAGGAACTGTGATGCTGTGGGTCTGTAATGTTCCAGGAACCTTTTAGATTACTTTAGACCATGAACTCTTTGAGGCTTCATGAAACAAAAACATCTTGAAAATATTTACATGTTAGTGTGAAACAATGCTTCTGTCTGCAGGTAGAGATACATTTTCACTTTTAATTTTTTATCAGGGATTCCAATAAAATTAGAGGGCATCTTGTTATTTGGTGAAAAGAAAAACAAAACAATTTTATCACGTCTTTGTCAAATACGCTGAGTGAGATAAAAAAACTCACTGGCAATATAAAAGAAGGCAAATCGCTGTGCAAAGCAACTCAATGAGATTCTCTTAAAGGAGATCGTTTGTTCAACAAAAATGTAAATGTAATTTTGGTTTGTAGTTAGAAGAATCAGGGAGAATGTTTAATGAGAAGTCAACCTTAAACAGTCTTCAAAGCAGATATTAATCAAAACATAATAAGAATAACTGTGAAAAATCTAGTGATGTAAGCAAGCTTTACATTTGTTGAATTGAAACTTCCTTCACTTTTGCATTAAATCCATGGATTTATTTTTTTTTTCCATTGAAATCTAGAACATTTTTTTTTTCTTAATCTGTCCATCTCCAAGAAAGCAGAACCAAACCATTATTTCTAAGGAGACCCAGCAGATAAAGTCTTTCAAGCTTGATTTGCTAACACAGCAGAACCATGGTTACAGTTTGCTGCACTGGTCAATGGGAAACAACAAACAACAACGGCAGTCGAAGAGTCCTAGTTAGGAGGAAAGTATTCAAAACACGGCGCGGGTCAACCCACTCCGTGCTTTGAATACGGGGAGGGTATTCAAAACCCACGTTTTGAATACGTGGGCTGTTCAGTCTGTTAGATGTTCTCTATGCTGGGACTCTCACAGGTAAGAAGGTTTCATTCTCCGTGTTCGTCTGTTTCTCAAACTTTATGTTTGAGAGGAAAACTTCAAATGTCCAAGTTGAATTTCTGGATAAGGTCGAACACCTGAAACAAGCAGGCATGAACAGATTTCATCAATTAATCTTATTTTCAAGTTGTAAGCAAAACTGAAGGTACTTTTTGTCTCTTTGAGACTCGTTGCTGCTTACATTTTTGAGGGTAAAGTGCTGTGAAAACTTTCAATATATACAATATTTGAACTTAAACTTGAACAACTTAATTATTTTTCATAACTCAAGAAATAAAACAGCCTTAACTTACACGCAAAAACAAAAAAGTAAATAAATTGAACTTGCAACTGAAGTAAAATTAGCTGGTACCGTTAATGTCAGAGACTGTAAAGTCAGCTGTATTGGTTCCCCATGTCAATTGTATTTATTCTCATATTTTGTTTTTATTAATTGCACAATACTCAATGCAATGAAATGCAAACAAACAGGTTTGGCTTGATGAGATCTGCTGAACGTGTGCACCAAATACTTACACACATATTAAGTATGCAAGTATTTGCATACTTATTTGTGTAAGTATTTACACACACATAGGTGTGTGTAAATACACTTATGTGTACGTACACATAAATACACATAAGTATTTCATGTCAACACTGTGTTGACTGTGTGTCAAGTCAACACTTCTGTGCTGTGTTGACTTGACACACAGAAGTCAACAAGTGACTTATGTGTGTCCTCAGTTCAGTCAGTGCCAAGAGGGAATGACAAGTCAGGACAGGAAAACAACGGACTGAGTTGCTGACAGGCAGAACTAAGAAGGTACGACCCATCAGATCTGCTTGGTTAACATTTTTGTTGTATTGTTTTTAATTGTCCATTGTCTTTAATCTATCGGCAAGGTTGCTTGTCTTTTTTGATTGTTCACAACCCATTTGTCCACTGAGACCAACATATTGAATATTTATATGTATATGTGTATTATGTAACAATCTGATGTGAGTTTGATAGATACTGGTCCCTCCTATTTAATATGACATCATCCAAATTCATTTACTATAACAGTTTCCACAAAGTTTACCATAAAAGCTCAATGAGGAGAGAATAAATGTCACTCCTATGTTGTCAAACCCTTTGGTCTTTGAGCCTCATAATCATTGTTTTTCTGTACACTTTATTGTATCATAAATATGTTTTCATTCATCTGTTTTCTCAAGGGAGCAGCAAAGACTCGAAAAAATATTTGACAAGAAGATGGACTTATTTTTAATCAGCGTCTCAAAAACAAATTTTGTGTGTTCGGAGGTGACGATTGTGACCAACAAGTATTGTCTTTCTATCAACTCAGTCTGTCTGTTCTCATATGACCTCTGACCTCTCTGAGGCCTTTTCGTCCACACAACTGGCACAAAGTGGACATTTGATGCCTTTTCAAGATGTTACATGGGCAACAAATTTATGGTTGAGTTGTTATTTCCAATTCTTCCACTTTGTTATATTACCACTGACAGTAACATTTAGTGTCCGGACTTATTGAAAAGGTCAAGCAATCTCAGACCTAAGTCAGAATTCAGTGAACTGCTGAGAATGAACCAATCACTCAAAAACACCTTATTATTCAAGCACCAATTATCAATGATGATTATTTTCAATATAGGATTAGTTCAGGAACTAATCCTATATGTTTTAATCTGCGTCTTTCTTCTGGTTTTACAGAAAACTGAAAATCTGAGATGGAAACCGGACCAGCCTTGTCCACTGCTCAAGGCCATAAGATATATGTGAGAAGTGATATTAGGGATCATTTTTCTCTGTTAGATGTTATCTATGCAAATCAGTTTGAAGAAGATGATCCAACATTTACAGAACAAGGAGAGGAAAACTTTTACCGGGGCGCCCCACCAAACTGGCTGAACTTTCACATTAACGAGCGGGAAGCATCATCTGGCACTGGAACGCTGTTTATCAAACGGGATGGATTTGAAAAACTCAAGGAGCAAATTAAAGAGAAAAGAAAACTCCCTGCGATATCCACTGTGAAACTGTTCCACCAGTCAGGAAGTGGAGGGACTACAATGGCAATGCAGGTGTTGTGGGACTTGAAGAAAACCTTCCGCTGTGCGGTTCTTACAAACTCGATCTCAGACACCACAGAAGTGGCTCAGGAAGTGGTCCATCTTTTTACAGAAGGCAGTCTCGGTCACCAGAACACAGTACTGCTGTTACTAAATGATGAGCAGATCCTTGACAAGCTCCAAGAAGACATTATGATGGCTGTCAAGGAACGTAACATAGTCACCCGCAAGCCTGTGGCAGTTTTACTAAGCTGTGTGAGAAAGGATATCATGTTACAAAATGAAAATGTTTTCCTACAAAGAGAGCTGTCAGAGAGCGAACAGCAGAAATTCAATGAAAAGAAGAAGGAGCTCACTGAAAAGTACGGCGAAAAGATCCTACGGTTCCATGGCTTCAACATAATGCAGACTAAATTCTCAGAAGAATACATCAATGAAGCCTGCCAGATAATCAGATCTTGTTCAAAAGCACAGAGACCCTTGAAGGCCCAGCTAGCTGCCTTTCTATCCTTACTGAATGCATATGTACCAGGATCCTATCTGCTGGAATCTCAGTGCCTTGACTTCCTCCGGGAGGAAAGCAACTCTTTTGCACACATATCAGTGGAAGAAAAAATGCACCAATTTAGTCATCTCATTGTCACCTTCCAAGAAGATGAAAGAACAGAGAGAAAGGTCCGTATGGCTCACCCACTGATAGCAAAGTGTTGTACCAAACTCCTGGCTATCAAAGGAGTGACCAGAAGTGACACAGCAAGAAACTTCCTGAATAATTACTACAGATATGAGGACCACGGGGACTTCCCACTATATTTGCTTTGTTTCGTTAAAGACATGTTGACCAAAAGAGAATTTAAAACAAAACTCGACCCAAACAGCGGCTTAGAGGTTAAGGGGGAACAAGAGAGATTTTCACAACTCATTCTGGATATCCAACAACAAGAGTGCAAGGTCCAGAGCGCGTCCGTCTTAAAGGTGGCATCAAATAAATTTCCTCACGATCCCTTTTTTCCTCAAGCTCTTGCTCGTTTCTACTACATAGAGCTAAAATTATACAACCTAGCCGAGATGTGGGCAAGGAGAGCAAAGCAAAGAAATCCCCAAAATTCCTTCATTGCTGATACTTTGGGTCAGGTCCACAAGAACTGCCTCAAGAACATTGGAAAAACGTCCAACCCAAGACAAGTCTTGCAGCTAGCCAAAAAAGCTATTGAGGCTTTCAAGCATGAAGAACAACTTGCGGAAGAACATCAGATGGACACCTCTGGCAATGAGGCAGTTAGATTCTCACATCTGTTCAACTGCAGAGGGCAGTTTGGGTTTGTGCAGGTCTGCAACCTTCTCTATGACTTGCTTGTGAAGAAAAACGAAAGCTGGAAAGCAGTTCTTACACAAAAGGTGTCCTTTGGTTCTGTCCTGAAAGAACTTGGAGACAACAAACTTTACAGATTCAATAATCTGGTAAGCAACCTTAAAGGAGATGTTCAGAAAAAAGCTGAGTTTTTTGCAGAATATCTGACCTTCTCAACACCCAATATAGAGAGAGATGACCCTGAATACATTTCGAAAGAAACCTATGAATGTCAAAAGAAGTTTGCTGGTGACTCACCATCTACAGAAGGCCAACTAATCATTCCTCAGTGTCAGCATGAGCTTCGGCATCACCTGGCAACAACGTTTGCAGGAGTGCTTGCATGCATGGACAGAGAGTACAATGAAAATCTGCTTAAGCTTATAACCAAATGTTGGGGAAAAATATGGTCAAAGACAAAGTCCAAATCAAATGAAGCCAACTTCATTCTGGCTTACATTTTGTCCAGGAACTTGGGAGCAACCGTTGCCAATTCCCCTGAAGCTTTAATCCAAAGTCTCAAACAGGGAGCACCGCCGGACCACAGTGATCCTCCTGAGCAGCACATGCTAGCCTTGCTCTTGTCCTGGCCCACAGACAGAGAAAATATAGGAAGCTTTGACCTCAGCCAGCAAATTCAGGAAATGGGCCGCTCATATGAAAAGACATACCTGAAATTCTTTAGATCGAGATACCTCCAACCTCTGTTTTTCATCGGAAAAGGACAAGATCTGGACAGACTCGTTCACAGAAAGGTTCTCGAGCAGCTGTTCTTAGACCAGAGCCATGGAACGGATCCAGACTGCAAAATGAAAGACTGGAAAAATGAGTACATATTCAAAAATGACAAGGTCAAAGAACGTCTGGTCAAGTTTGAAGGGGAAGTAATGAACTACAGTGTGTTCCTTCGTATTGGTAGCAAACAGATTGAAATTGAAGCCAATCTACAAAGAAGTCTGTGGAAAAATCGGCAAGTTTCCTTTTTCCTTGGATTCACCATCAGAGGCCCAGTGGCCTTTGACATCCAGACTAAAAAGGTGTAAAGAGGTGAGATAATATGGCTCATTTATTTACATGCAGATAACAATGGTTCCCTACTCACAACCAAGCTAAATAGTGTGGTTTAAAGGGTTTCTTTCCTTTCCTGCAGCATATTTATCCCTGAATACCCACAGAGTGACTGTGTCTCTGTGGGTAGAGTAGTCGTCTTGTGATCAGAAGGTTGCAAGTTCAATTTCAGTTTCCTCCTGTCACATGTCAGGAGGGGCACCAATATGTCCAGGGGCACATTGGTGTATAACTATGTTTGTGAATGGGTGAAAAAGTGCTGTTTACCATTTCATAAGAAATAGCTGTTGTTCTCCCCTGTTGTTAATGGCTCCTGATCAATAAATAGGGAATCAAATCTTATGAATATTTATATCATTTTACACTTCATCCAATGTCTCCAATTCTGACTGTAGACTCATTTGAAATATGATACAGGGAACACCTGATCTAACCAAAATTATGAGAGACCTTTCACTGGTAGATGTTATTTCAGAGAAAGATGTAACACCCCATTTCTACAAAAACATGGTTATGATGACTGAAAATTACTTCCAATCTTTGTTTTTAAGTTGGGTAAGAACCATACGGATGGTTAGTGTGAAACATCCCGGGGAAGATCTCTCCGTTTTGCACCTAAAAAAGTTGTCTAAAATAACTAAAACTACATATGTGTGAAGAATTACCATCATTCTCCACATGTGTTTAGGACTTAATCAGTTTATTTTTAGAATAAAAAAAGCTGCAAAGCTTCAAACCTTATATGTAGCACCACTAAGGCTCTTTAGCCGTTGTTTGCTGTAATTTAATAGTCTTTTTGGTTCCTGTGAAAATGCTATCTAGTTATATTAGTAGCAGAATGAAATCAGTGTCATGTTTACGGTCAGACAAAGATAATTAGTTTAATGGATGATGTTGAATATGACAAATGTGTGTTTGTTTTTCTCCTTCCAGAGCCGAGAGAGTTGGAAGGCTCAAACCCAGTAGAACCAGTCTGAAGGCCCGTCCTTCCCATCAGTGCCATCCAGAGACATTTATTTTCTCTGAAATCTACAGGTTTTTTTATTATTTGTTTTTCTTTTATTCATAAGTCAGTTTTTCATGTTACATCAGTCTTGTTTTTGGCTTTGGTAGTTGGGATTAGTGGGTTTGTTTGGGTTAATCAGAGGGACCTGAATGCATCGGACAAGAACACCAGAAGTTACCAACTGAGGTCGTCTCCCTATTTTGTTTGTTTCGTCGGCTGAGGTTCCCAGTTTCTTTTCCTTTTGTCATTTTGTAAGATTTATTTGAATGAAACTTAGGTGAAACTGTTGCAACACATTGTTATTTTCTAATCCAATGAGTCAGTTTAGCAGGCATTTACTTTATTGTGTTTACATTTGTTCAAGCATTTTTTATTATGTTGCCTTTAAGTCTACAAAGAGTGATTAAACATATTAAAGTTAAAGGGAAATGTAGTGAAATAAATTTAACAAGGTTTGAGATGTAAAAAAAAAAAATTAATAAAAATCATGAAACATGGTCTTGAGATTTTTCCTTTTTTCTCCAGTGTTAAATATTTTTAGTAAATTAGTTTCCCTGATTCATCTTGCCTCTGAGCTTCAGCTACTATATGGAAACATGTATAGAAACAATCATGTCAAAAGACATGCTTTGCACATTTAGCCTCTAGTTAACGTCCATCTGTAGTTCTACTTAAAGCTGTATAAACTATTAAATGTGATAAAAGTCCATACACACATGCTAAGCTAAAGCATCACTGAACCATTAGTGTTTAAAGGTATTTCATTGTGTCCAGTCAGTTTAGCTTTCTAACCTTTGCATTTAGATTTTTTTAATTAGACATCGACCATCTTGAGCAGCAAGTCAAGACATTTTCATTTTGAAGAATAAAAATGCTAATTAAAAATCTTCAGATACATTTTGGTCTGTCAAAATGTGTCAAGATCTCAAATGTAATCGGATTTGTCAATTTAAGGGTCACACAGTCATATTTACAATTCTGTATCTCAAACTTGATTATGACTTGTTAAAATAACTGATATCTGAATTAATAAATTGCTCACAAGCTCCTTTAGTGCTGCTGAATTTTGGATTCTGAACAAAATTGTGAGAAATTAACTAAAAACCACAAGAGAGGAAATTTTTATGTAGTTCAGTCACACCAGAAAATAGCTTTGTCTGGCAATAAAATGATAAAATATAGTGTTATTAATTTGGGCATTGTGTTAATAAATAAGGGGGAAAAAAGCTCTTAAACTAGGATCTGTGTGGCTCTTAAAAGAGCCGTTGTGTTAGTTTTGGCTGCAGCCTCTAAGCTCTCTCTCCGCGGATGCGGCGGGCCAGCTGGATGTCTTTGGGCATGATGGTGACCCTCTTGGCGTGGATGGCGCACAGGTTGGTGTCCTCGAACAGACCCACCAGGTAGGCCTCGCTGGCCTCCTGCAGAGCCATGACGGCGGAGCTCTGGAAGCGCAGGAATTTATGTTTCCATTGCTAGAATCAACAAAGCAGAATGTTTGTAGCTTCTACAGTCTGTATCATTCAGGACATTCTCTGTTTCTCAGCTCCAAGAAGATTATAATTGGAGGT
>CAEFZX010026565.1:0-11686 GCA_903066825.1 Alfaro cultratus | reverse complement strand
TTTCGATTGTTGATGCGAAAACTTTCTGCTGGTCTACTAGTCCACAATGTAGTCTGGCACTACATTAGGATGCGTTTACTAATGCATGTACATTAGCTTGGGTTTGTGAGACGGCCACGCACCTGGTAGCCGTGCTATGAGGTAGAATGGGCATCAGCCAATGAAACGCGGCCCCTGTGGTTAGGTCCATATGTGAAGATCTTACTTACCTCACCAAAGATCTAAAAATCTATCACTGTCCTCTTCTGCTCTGCCATCATAGAGGTTAGACCGATACACTGGCCCAACAGGTCATGTCTGCGAGTTTGCAGTTAACAATAGTCACCCCACTGTTGCCAACTCAGTGACTTTCTGAAAACTGACATCTCAATTTCAGAAAAAAAAAAATTGTATCGGCCAAAATCGGAATTGGCAGGTCAGAGTTTTTAAAGATCGGTTATCAGCGATCGGCCAGAAAATTGCAATTGGTGCACCCCTAGTGTAAAAAATGTAAAGAATTATACACCTCTCTGACAAGAAGTCAGCATCAAAGCTCCAGGCTTTAAAGCTGGTGGTTTTTACCTAAGTTGTCGCCTGTACCAGCATCATCTGGGCCCCCTCTGAACAGCGGCTGTATTCCCCAGGTCTGGTTTTTAAAGATCACAGAGGACAGCTCATCCAGGGTGCAGCCCAGCAGGTAGGCTGCCTTCTGAGCCCATTCATGGTGGGCAAACTGCCTGCGTCCTGCTGAAAAAACACAAGTATTTCTAAAGCCTTAAAATCAGCAACAATAAATCTGGTGAACATAAAATGTAACAGCAAAGATAATGAAAAGGAAGAATAAGACTGGACTAATAGACTTCCTGCTACTGGTAACTTAGCCCTGCCAGCAGATGGCAGCATACAGAAGGAATACAGGGTGAGCAACAAACACAAAGTCAGGAATGTGTTAACCTTAAGAGGACAGGATTGCGCTAGAGACGTCTAGAACATGAAGAGATGAAATCATGGACAGCCGAAGATCTTTAAAAATTCAACCACCAGCTGACCTTCCATGACTATAAACTAGACTGGTTGTTGTTCTTCTGTCCTATCCTGTTCTGTTGCAGGTTGCCTACTAAAGGATTACCTGCTGACAATGAGTGATCACCTTCACTCACATCTACAAACAGATGAAAACCAAAGGAACACATGGATCCTAGGCAGCAGAGATTACCAGGGATTTTAGCTATGTTCAATGCCTTCATCCAGATTTCTCCAGTATCCTAATAGAAATGCACCAAAGACTGTTTTAAATGACCACCTCAGGATGGAAAATCCAGAAGATGTACTCATTTCTGCTAGTGTTGGGGTGTGGATACAGATAAACCTGACTGGTTTAATCTGGTGGAGGCTACAGCAGGATGATAAACCTCATCCTGCTCCTCTGAGGCAGATCCTCAAAGTACAAAGTTTAAAAGTTAATGCAGGACTGAAAAAGCAACAAGTTGTCCATTTTATCCCACTTCTTTAGACACAGGCTAAAGAGCTGCAATACGCAGACATCAGAAGGGTGGAAAAGTCGTGATCTGCTGCTGCCCAGGAGGGCTGACATGACAGAAACACACAAAACACTAGATAGAAGGAAAAGCAGAGGAGGAGGAGGGAGATGAAAATGTAAACAAATGAAGGTTTGGACAAAATGAGGAGGGAATCAGGACAGAGAAAGCAAATGTACACACTCTAAAACCAACTGTTGTAAGGAGAAAACACTCATTCCATTACCTTCATCTTCGTCTGCATTTGATAGGACGCGGCATGCAAACATGCAAGTAAAGAAAGGAGGTTAGACAAAACAGTTTATGGATGCAATTATTCATATTAGAACCAACCAACAAAAACTACCAGGAGCCATGAACAACCCTGAAAAGCCACTGAGTCACTTTGCAAGTGTTAGTTGATCACTCTGAGGTGTTTGAAACGTGGTAGCAAAGATAAAAGCAATAGAACATCCTACTAATGAAAACATGGTGTATTTAAATATGGAGAGGTGGGAGTTCCTACCTTTAGTGGCTCCTGCGGCCCCCAAGTGATAAATGGCTCCTAGAATAAGCCAGAGAGCCCTCTGTTCTTCCACAGAAATGCCCAGCACCTTCATGGCCGCTTGCAGCTTGGTGAACTGCTGCACGGCCCGCTGCTTGTCTTCAGTCTGAAAATCACATCGGATCAAAGGTCCCAGATTACTTAGTGGGGTGGCACATGTGCTGGGGGAATTAGCAATGAAAAAGGTAAGCAGCCATTTACCTTGGAGTGTGAGTGAATCCCAAAAGTACTACTTTCATTCAGCTGGTTAAGGTGCAACTCGGTTCTAAAAGGAAGGTCAGACACACAGTGAGCTCCCATTGGCCTTAGGCATGTAGCATCATGTTCACTCTCCCTGTTAAACCACAGTGAACCACTGTGTGTCGCTACTGAGCTATCAGAAAGAAAATAATGGACGCCAGCGCTCCATCTCCATGACGGTTGGGAGTTTTTCCAGGACCGGATCATTTACAAGTGGAAAACATTTAAGACGGCTGCCAGTGCTTCCAGGAGTGGAACAGCAGCCACATTTACCTCAAGTCTACCACATGTGTTCCCCAAGGATCAGAACAGCCCATCAATCTTTACATCAATAATGTCTTATTGGCTGAATTTAAACACCATCTACTTGATCATCTCTTCATTTTAACCACCTCTACAAGTCATATTTCTTGTTAACTTTAACGTCTGACATGACTTCTGTAACGGTACAGAAACTTGCAAACCCATCATTTAAACCCAGCCCCCTATGGTGAAGATCACAGCGTTTTACAGGTTTGTATCCAAGTCCACAAAATCCTACAGCCCAGGATTTTTGGTGAGGCTGAGGTAAACATGCTCCTAACCAGAGTAACTGTTGTGGTACCAAACAAAACTGATCAAAGAACAGGCTAACAGTGAGTCAGCATCATCACCTCAGAGTGCTGTCAGCTCCAGCCATCACATAGTAAAACACATTGAAGGTGGACTCTGCTTCAGGTCTTCTGCTCACCCTCAGTTTGTCCAGCAGCATGGTCTAAATAAGAGGAGACAACTTTAGTATTAAATTAAATATTGTGATCGGAGGGCATTAAAACCATCTGACAGCTTTGTTACCTGGATGGAGGCAGAAGCCACCTGTCCAGCCTGATCAAAGTCCAGGGACACAACATGAGAGAAGCGGCTGGCGTTCATGTTCATGGTTGTGGAGCAGTTGCCAAAGGCCTCTAGGATTGTGTAGACCGCCTGCCACTTCTCAGCTGTTTCAATTGGAGATGGAGAGGATTAATTCCCATCCCTCATTCTGTAGAAATGTTAGCAACCATGGCAGTCATTTAAAGAGAAGCTTCAGTTCTGCTCTAACAATATAAACACTTTGTCTACCTGCTGAACTAAAGAAGGATCTTTGAATGTTACAGCATCACTTTGAAAGAATGTGAAAGAACTAGATAACTAGTTTCTGTTAGGCCAGGAACTACCTTCAGTCTCTGGCTGGAGAGGAAGAACCTGCAGTCAGAAGATCTGTGCTCTACTCTGGACTACTACCACTCTGATCCCAGCTAGGGGTCATTCTCTACAGAATTACAATCATTAGGTACAGTTAATCCCCAGATCATTCACACCCCTGATAGGTTTAGGTTAAAAGAGTTGATGACACAATATAACCAAGACATCATTAGCAAGATGACCTACTGTGCTTTCATTCTGTGTACACAAAGCTTTTAATAATAAATATTTCACACAGAGTACTGTAAATTCTATGGCATTGCAGAGTTCACAGTTTTGTCTGTAGTAAATGGATCAAACGGGGACGCCATCTTGTGATGTAATGAAGGTAAGTCAAAACGTAAACAACTAAGGCAGAGTGAGTAATTCCAAAGATTTGAGCGATTTATCTGCAGTTTTGGAGGAAGAAGCTAGATGGAGTGATGCAGAGGACGGAGCTGGTTCTAATGAAGGAACTATTTTTATTAAGCTATATAGTTCAGGAAGCAACGATGACTCCAGTGTTTCTGGGGAGGAAGAGTCAAATGGTTAAGGTTGGAGCTGGACCTCTGTCACCTCCAAATCACTGAATGACAATGAGCAGATCTATGAATATGGAAGTTATTCATCTTTATTCTGGTTTAATTCAAATAATTCAATAATTTAAAGTAACTGGTTCAAGTTATGCGTGTATTGCAAAATATAAATGTTCTGTCCATGGTGTTCAGTAACCAGCCTTCCTATTCCTCATATTTCCACATCTTGAGTTAGATTTTTCTACTTCTGATAACTGTATATTTATGTTATATTCTTGTACAGTACAGAGGGATAATCAGTTGACGTCGCGCTGCATTAGCACACATTATACTGTGCATATCGCCAGAAGAAAAAAAGCAAAAGTATGTTATTGTAGCTGTTTAATCTATTTAAAATTAGGCCAATAAAATTATTTACAATTTGCACCCAGCACAGGTCGCCTCTCTTCGCCTGTTCTCTGCTGCAGATGTTGAAGGTTTTATTTTTATTACAGTGTCTCTCTACCTCACACTCCCTCCTGTTGAGCCTCCCGCACTTTTGATTTCTGTAATAATTTAATCTGTGATACAGTGAGTGATACTTCCTGTCAGTGAGCGACCGCAGTCACATCACAGATATGATGAAAGCATCTCCTAATTTCTAAGTTTGGTTAATGTGTGTTGTTTCTTCCTGAGGATGGGTTACCAGAGAAGATCTTGCCTGTGCTTCCAGCTATAGAGACCAGGTACTGGACCAGATGCTGGCAGTTGGTGGTTTTACCGCTGCCAGACTTCCCCAGAAGAACAATGGACTGATCCTGCTGGGTAGTGAGCAGGTTGCGGTAGGCTGACTGGGCCACGGCATAGATGTGAGGGGCAGTGTCCTCCCGCCGACAGCCTTTGAACATATGCATGACCTGTTGGCAGGAAGGGCAGGAATAACCAGAAAAACATTTAAAGTAAACTGAAGCCAATACTAATACAGATAAACGTGTCACATTGTAAACTGTCATGTTCTGATGCTCTGTTACCAGATGCAGCACTTGTAGTCTCCACTCACCTTCTCAGAATACATAGAAGGTGCACTGAGAGGGTTGATAACGACCATGTTGGGTCCAGCGAAGGAGTGGATGAGGTTTCCTCCGTAGCGCTGCCTCAGGCAGTGCATCATGCTGGACTCATTTAGGTAAACGAGCGAAGCCAGGTCCTCTGAGCGGTCATATGTTGGTGGGTTGGCCTGCACACGAACAAAAATACCATCACAAAGCTCACAGTCATGGTACTAAAACCTCAAAGACTGCAGTTTCTGAGATAAAGGGTTTTAAAAAAGTAAACTATATACAGATATAATATGAGGCTCTGTAACTTTGTTTAGGCCACTCAGGCACAGCAGGCTTCATCTGAGCAGGGAGAGTCCTGATAGCTTAGCATCTTGTCTGAGGTTCAGTGTGACCAGAACACAATATATGGGTTCAGTTGACAGTCAAATATCATATAGATCATCAAATGAAAATCTGAAAAATGAATAACCAAGAGGAATTCTGAGCAAAGTCAACATAATGGACTCCCCTTTCCTGCTGAAAAGGCAGGCTCTTTGTTAGGTTCTGATGGAGGTTTTACCACTGCCAGACTTCCACCAAAGCACAATGAACTGATTCTGCTGGGTAGTGAACAGGATCACTCACCCAAGTATCCGAGTACGATCTCATGAAGATAAACCTGCTCATCACAAACTGATTGTAGCGGTTTTTTTAAGATAACAATTTTCCTAAAATACTTATTAAAAATTAGACGCTATATGTTTTAAAAGGTCAGGTAACATTTGCTACTAGTTTACCCAACTGAACTTTGAATTGTAGAGGCTGCAGACACCTGCTATGAAGAACTGTTGTGCTCAGACACATTGAATAGAAGCTGTTTAAGTCAGATTCTGATTGCTGACCATCAGTGTTCAGTTGTATCCATGTGGTACTCACCTTTTCTATGTCGTCCTCATCCACATCCAGTATTGTTCCATCATGCTCCAGCTTGATCTTCACCTTTCCCTCCTGGAGTGAGCCAGACTCTGTCTTCAGCACAGTGGCTGCAAGAATAAATGCAGGAAACATGCAGGCATGTTCAAAATGAAAATACTGGTGAAAACTTTATTTATTCCAGTAACTAAGTGTGACACTGTATAAATGAAGTCCACAAGAAATAACACTTTCACACCTTTATTTCTGTTAATTATGAGGATTCTCTGCCTAATGTTGATGAAAGCATGACTTTTAATATTAGAATATTACATCTGGTCTATAAAAAACAATTTTATTACAGAAATGTGGGCTTAATGCAAATTATGCTTAATGCCTGTTAAAAGGTTATTTTCAGAAAGTATTTTGAATCTGACGAACGAGCCTCATCAAAAAGGATTTTTTTTTTTTTTTTGGGCAACAATTTTAAACCTGAGGTTAAAAAATTAGGCCAATCAAAGAACCTGGAACAAGACAGAAGAGGTTGCTTTGCTAACAGAATGATTAATAAATAACTTATTACTTGTGTTAATAGAAGTTAAAAACCCTGACTCACCGAGAGAGAAGCCCTCTTTGTGAACAAGCCAGACCTTCTCTGATCCGTACCAGGCCTGCTCTGCTGTAATCTGCTCCTCTGTCTTCACCTGAAAACACAACGATGTCAGGTTTAATACAAAAGGGACAAAAGCTGCTCATCATCACACTGGAGAGGTCTCAAGTCACTAGCAGTATCCACTTTAATCCCAGTGCATGCTGGGAGGTTACAGAAAGAACCTGGTGTCTGGGAGGGAATGTTAGCTAGTGAGTGAGACTTCAGGCCAAACACACACCAGCTGTAGGGCTATGTGGGAGGGGGGGCTGCGTTGGAACCCCAGTTCACAAACTTCACATCACCTTAACCAGTGAGCATAAGCAAGAAGAACACCTGTGAAAATATCACACCAGGCCACAAAATAAGAAAAAACACTCAAAAATAAGTTAATGAAGCATGACGTATTTATGAATGTGAATCCACAAACATTACATCATGACTAGTGATGTTTCATTAAATAGGTTGGATCTTGTTGAAAACATGCACTTTGCAGGCAAAGGGAGGGACAGAGCAGAGGACCTACATGCCACAGTGGAGAGCAATTCTCTTTAAACCTGGTCCCTGCACATTTCCCATGTTTCCCTGCTTCAACACTCCTGATTTCAATCAGAGGTTGACGAAAGGGAGGATTTGCTGAGGACATCCTTCACTATTAAAATCTGGCGTGTTCAAGTAGAGAAACGTCTAAAACATGCATTACAGTGGGTTCACAGGACTGAGATTCATGTGATGAGCTGGAGCTTTTATGACAGGCATGGTCCAGGCCAGACTGGAGGTTTCTTAACTGCGACATGAGACGTCTGGAAAGGAGAAAACAGATCCTCTTCCCCTGATTCCTGAAGATGTTGGCAGCATTAAGAAGTCAAAGCACAGTTATATATGGGCAACATGCTACACACACACACACACACACACACACACACACACACACACACACACACACACACAAACATTATAGACCCCTCACATGTTATTGTTTCCATCCAGAAATTTCTCGTATGCGCACACCACTGGAGGGCTAAAAGACTATTCTTTTCCATGGCATCCATAGCCGCGCTGCCGTGTTATTATTACGATAACTGAATGAAACTTGGAGATGTAGGTATTATTAATTCAGCGCAGTGCGCCAGAAAAGGCGTTGAAGAATAACTCAGGACAACCTCTAATGAACTGTTTACACCTGCTTGTTGGAACACCTCTTGGACTAGGCCTGCACAATATTACATAATCTTGCATGGAAATATTGGCAAATACTGTGATGACAACTTCAGATGTGATATGTACATGTTTCTTCACTCCCTTGGGATTTTGGGTAACATCATTAGGGTTGTGTGTGAGCACTACTATAGCTCACATCTGGCCTTATTGTAAATGGAAGTAAAGCAAACCTGTTGGCTCTCTGTTTTATACCATGTGTAAACATCAGATCAGTAGTTGAAAAAGCTCTTGAACGCCTGATCACCATCACACCAATGTACTTACAAACACTTTAACAAAAATGGGAGTGCACAGTTAGTCAAACGGTGAACCAAACCAGTCCATGCAACTGATTGAAAGATTACATGCACAAAATGTGCATGCAATGCAATGACTGTTATGTCCTTCTGTCAGCTGGGAAATATTCACAGAGCTTGTCAACACACAACAAATACTTGTATCACAAGTATATACATACAATGCAAAAGTAGAGTTAAGATTAGATGTGCTTTCTCTTCAAAATAAGATTCAAATTAAATAGAAGGCTTTATGAACAGAGCTCTCTTCAAACACTGAATCTACAAACTCTTTCCTACCTTCCTTTAACCTTGCATTATGCACGTTCAAAACTGGTCTCAAACAAAAACACATCAGTTGAGGAGTTAATTCACAAGAAACAAGCTCGCACATGCGTCACTTCTGATTTGCCAATGTAAATCATACAGACATTAAGCACATCAGCAGTCTCTACTTCTACTAACTGGACCATGCATTTGTAACATACATACGTAGGTCAGACATGTTGCACGGGACCACTGGAACTCTTCCTGACTTCCTGCAGCTTGTTGAGAGGGATTTGCACTAAGGGCAGAATGCAGTGGAGGCAAGCCTGAGGATTTACAGACAGGTGGGCTACAAGGAGTGGCTGAAGAGGTGGCAGATGCGACGCCAGTATGGGAAGTCAGGGGAGCTGACTTGGGAGGCGCCACAAATCCCTTAACTGAAAGTACAGAAGAATGTCTAGAAGAAACTTTGGAAGCAGTCTGAGGTAAGCCAATAGGAGCTGATGAAGTCTTCTTTAAATATGTAAAATAATCTGTATCCTGTAACACTTGGGTGGTTGTACCCTCTGTACACTCCCGATTTGTTTCCATTAGCTCACTTTTCTTCTCCTCTCCATATGATTTCCCTTTCTCTACTTCTTCTACTTGTTCCTTGCTGGTTTGTGAGCAAAGCCCTTTTCTTTTGTCACCAACCATAAAATGTGTCAGTGCTCGTGGAATATCCGCTTTATTTCCTGTTTTGATAATGTCATGTTTAAAGGAGAATGCTGGCACTGTCTTTGTCAGTGGAACTGTTCTTGGTCCTTGAACTGTTTTGACTGCTTCTGCTCTAAATTTGGCTTCCTTTTTAGTTTTGGCTAAATTTTGGGTTAGCATCTTTGCCTCATCATCCTGTATGGACACAACATTTTTAGTAATAAGAGGAACCACATTTCCTTCCGTTTTGTGTGCCGTCCTCTGTTCATCTGTAAGGACCATCTGGCTGGTACTGGTGTCCAAAGGATCAACGTTACCATTGTTCAGACCATTCAGAATGCCTTTGCCATTGTTTTCATTGTTTCCATACCCTGAGCTAGCTGCCTCTGTCGTCTGGACTTGTGAAGTCTTAGAGCTGTTTAATTTAAATGTTATCTTCAGTGGTGGTTCAGGGCTTTTGAAGAGCTCAGCGACTTTAACAGGCACGGTGACGATTGGTGGGGAGGAACCTCGGGCAGGAGAAGCAGATTCATCCCAGGAAGCTGTTGAAGGGCTTTTTGCCCTGAATATCACTCTGCCAGGATTTAGACCAGGGACTGATTGGGCCCGGCTTGCCAGTCTGTCAACCTCCAACTAATTATGGAGAGGAAATGCAGAAAGCACGTGTAAATGTTGGGAAGGAACTTCTTTAAGCCAACAGACAAATTATCACATGGTTATAGATAGGGCTGCAAGAACGAATTGATAAAGTGGATAAAAATTGACTACTAAAAGTCTTGGCAACAAATTTCATTATCCATTTCTTGGACGATTTATGTGTCAATCGCCATGTCGAGGGGCCGTTTCTTCACCAGCAGAGCTTTGCCAATGCTAACTGATCGAACTAAAGTTTAAAAAAAAAACTCAACCTGCAGGGGGAGTTGAACAGAGCAAGGATGCAGCAGAGCAGGGACAGTGTTTTCAAAAGAAATTAAGTAAATTCTAGAAATTTAAATTCTAGCTGGCCTGATGGTGCCGTTTACTTTTACCATTTAACTTAAGAAGTTTCAATGTGCTTCATAAATACATTTACCACAATGGTGGCTATAATTATTAAGCTTCAAGATTTAATTTATCAACAAAGTCTAAGTGAAGATGCAGCACTGTATGTGAATGTACATGTTGCAGGAGGGGAGTAAACAAACATGACCAAAAGAAAAAAGTTCATAATGTAAGAGGTCGAACTTAACGATCTGCTCAGTCTGATCTGAGTGACTAACATCAAAAGCTCCAATAAAAACTTTAATTGACAGACTAAATTAACTCAGACAAAAGTTAGGAAAATTACATTTTCCATGTAAAACTTGGAAAAAGCACTATGCAGTATTTACTTACACTATTGCCTCCCACCTTGTTCTCTTCTTTGATCTAGAAAGCGTTGATGTAAAGAATGAAACCAGATCAAAACCTTCTTCTTATATGAAACTCGTGGTGACAAACTGGGCCAAGCTCAAAACATGCAAAGATGCCGCCACAACCATTTATTTTCTGTCTTCACATATAGTGTTCTACCTTAGATATACAACACATACAAGTGATGCAGTCAGAACATTATTAGTGACATAATTCAACATAGTGCAAACTCACAGCAGATTAGGTTAGAAAAGCAAAACCTTTTTTAAATAGTTGAGAGCTATGAGAAAATATGTTAACTACCTAGGTAAAATGTTGTTTTAGCATGCAGTTAAACATTTCTATGTAAGACTTTCCTTTTGCTCCCAGAAGGAGAAGCGAGATGAAAATGCCATGTTGTTCTGTTGTCATTAGTTGGGACTGACAAGATGAAACAGGAGAAGAAGGAAGAGCTAGAACAGGATGCATGGAAAGAATATATAGAGTTAAATTACATTTAACATTGTAAACCCAGACGTTGATAAATATAAACAAAGACAAAGGTATGAGTTATTAAGGCTGTAAAAAAAAACTCAACCTGCAGAGGGAGTTGAACAGAGCAAGGATGCAGCAGAGCATTTTTTCCACCCTCGGAAGGTATTGATGTTTCAGCTGAGTATCGATACCTTAAACCATACAGTAGGGGTCCATAGGGTTAAACCGTCTTTTTAACATGTCTGGTTTGTGACGTCGCAGCAGCAAGACTCTGCCTCCCCCAGTCTCACTTTCAACTTGTGCTTACAGTGCACATGAAAGGAGTAGGGCTTGTGATTGGAGGCCGGTCCCCAGTGGGAGGCAGGTCCCGTCTCGGAGGCAGGTCCCGTCTCGGAGGCAGGTCCCGACTCGGAGGCAGGTCCCGACTGAGAGGCCGGTACCGAGTCGGAGGCCAATCCCCAGTCAGAGGCCGGTCCAGAGTCACCGGCCGGTCCCGAGTCACCGGCTGGTCCCATCTTGGAGGCCGGTCCCGACTGAGAGGCCGGTCCGTCTCGGAGGCCGGTCCCGACTCGGAGGCAGGTCCCGACTGAGGGGCCGGTCCCGAGTCACCGGCTGGTCCCGAGTCACCAGCTGGTCCCGAGTCACCAGCTGGTCCCGAGTCACCGGCCGGTCCCGTCTCGGAGGCCGGTCCCGACTCGGAGGCAGGTCCCGACTGAGAGGCCGGTCCCGGGTCGGAGGCCA
>CAEFZX010026564.1:0-13174 GCA_903066825.1 Alfaro cultratus | reverse complement strand
CATCGATTATGTTTGCAAACTTTAATTTGGCAAGCTGTTTTACGTACGTGTACATATTAAACCGCAACGTTATTGACACACAAGTAGAGTAGAAGCGGAAAGACTGTTTAGCCAATCAGAATGCAGAACACAATGCACGACGCAAATCCGCGAAGCAGCGGGACCGTGAAAGGTGAACCGCGATATAGCGAGGGATCACTGTATTTAAATACCGTAACGTTATTGGCGCACATGTAGAGAAGAAGCGCAGGGATTGTTTAGCCAATCGGGACGAAGAATACAATGAACTGTGAAAAAAAAAAACAACTGCACAAAAAATCCGCGAAGCAGCGAGACCGCGAAAGGTGAACCGCGATATAGCGAGGGATCACTGTATTTTTATGTTTTATCTTTGATGATGAGCTCCAAGTCTTCAAGGCTGGACGGCATCCTTGCTATCACCCTAATCTTTAGCTCCCTCCATGGATTCTCTATCAGATGAATTTGGGTACTTTGGTTGAACCACTCCAAAACTTAGTAATATTACTTCTAGCCAAGAAGAAACATGTTGGTAAAATGAAGGCATTATTTAAACCTAAATCTGCCGGTGATATGAATAATTTACCTCATGTACAGTATTTCAAAGCAAGTTGTCCTTCTTTATTAACATCGACTTCCAATGGCTGGAAGACGATGTTGGCATTTATATTTACATTACATTTAAAAGATAATATTATTTTCTTGCAAGCTCTGACTTAAACTGTTACATATAACTGCATCCTCTCAGGCTGCAAAGATAAACTCTATTGCAACCATAAATATACTATGTGAACCATGTAAAACGTAAGTATTGATTTTGAGGCAAGAATAATAATTAAAGTTTTACCAGCTGAGTGGATTGGGGGTAGGGTTGCAAACACAAGCTGGTTTGGGCCATGGTTCCGGGTCTGAATGGTTGCAGTCTCTGCCACAACTCTTCAGTGATGAAGGGCATGAAGGGAGAGAGCAGAGCTAGAGACAAAGACACACAGTGATAGAGAACAGTGCTGGCCACCAGCTTCGTGTTGCTGCTGTGGTCTTTGTCTGTCAGGACCACAACTCCTTCATTCTGCTTCAGCAGCACTGGCTTTAGGTATTCCTTCAGGACAGAAATACAGAAATGACAAAGATTACATTGTCATTCTGAAACAATGTGTAGACATGTTTGTATGTTTTAGGGAAAGCAAGATGTCTCAGCATTGATCACCAACAACCATAACAATATTAGTTATCAATCTGGCTTTTATAAGCTAAGCACACACATCTGTAATTGGTCAATATTACTCTGTTTGGAAACAGAAGCAGAGTAGATATACTCTTCAGCCTACTTGGCAAAGTCTATTTAGGGATCCTGAAGAGGAGGTTCCAGCGGATAGTCGAACCTCGGATTCAGGAAGAGCAGTGTGGTTTTTGTCCTGGTCATGGAACAATGGACCAGCTCTACACCCTCAGCAAGGTCCTGGAGGGTGCGCGGGAGTTCGTCTAACCTTAGTCTACATGTGCTTTGTGGACTTGGAGAAGGTATTTGACCGTGTCCCTCAGGGAGCCCTGGGAAGGGTGCTTCCAGAGTATAGGGTACCAGGCTGTTAGGCTTCTGTAGGACTGGTGTCACAGTCTGGTCCGCATTGCCGGCAATAAGATGGGCTCGTTTCTGGTGAGACTTTGACTGCCACAGATTCTGTTTGTTACTTTTATGGACAGAATTTCTAGGTGCAGCCAAAGTGTAGAGGGGATCCGTTTTGGTCGTGATCTACAGCTTTCATTGGAGCAGTTCGCAGTCGAGCGTGAAGCAGCTGGGATGAGGATCAGTGCCTCCAAATCTGAGTGCCTTCTCTGGGTAAGGGAGGATGCCCTTCCTCAAGTGGAGGGAAGGAAGAATGAATGAATGAATGAATGAATGAATGAATGAATGAGTGGGTGGGTGGATGGAAACAGAAGATGAAATTTTCTACCAGGATTGAATGTCAAAAATATAAATATGCCTTCATTAACCATACCCTGTATTTAGCTCTGCAATGCTCAAATAACAGGGTAGATTGTACCTCACACAGCAAAAGTCATTTCCATTCACCTGTTTCTGATAATCATAGTAAGACAGACCTGTTCTCCCATATGAAAATCGGCTCCTTACCATGTAAACATCACACAGGTTGTGCACCCAGAAGGAGTAGAGAGCAGATGTAACAATATGCAGCTCATAAGCTTCAAACGCCTGCTCACATTGTACAATTGTGCTGTAGAGTCTGGAACAGATCCACCGCTCCATGCTGTTCAGAGGAGTTGTCTAAAAGAAGGAAAAAGAGAAACATTCTGAAGGCGATGTTAGCACAAGAGTTATTATCAGCTCCAGCTCACTCCCAGTTGACTTTATCCATTCAGTGTCCATGAATGGAATGGAACACCTTTTCCATTAATAGACACTGAAAAGATGGAGGAATGAGAATTAGAAGGTAACAAGGAATTACAAAATTATCAATGAGTGACCTGCAAAATCCAGCACACATACACGTCACACACAAGAAAGAGAAAATATGTGCATGAGAACTTATCGTCTAGTTTAAATTCAGCAGTAGATAATTGGTTGAACATTTTAGAAGCCATTTTCAGAAATTCTGCATTTTTTTGAAGTTCTTTAGTTTCTATTACCTAGCATAGGGGATTTTATGTAAAATAGAACAGCACCACACTAAATATGAGCTGAGAGATGTTCTCAAAATATATGGTGAAAATGCTTGATAACTGTTACAGTAACAATTAAGAATAACTGTTTCTGGAAGCCAGTCAAAAATGTGTCAAACAAATTTAAAGTATGTTCATCTGATATTTTTGTTAAACAGATACTTCAATAACTAACGTTATTATCTGGAAGCCAGAATCAGACTAACAAACATTTAAGACTAAATTCAATTTCAAATTGTTAAGATTCTCTCTAAAACTGCTGCACAGTGAAAGCATTGTCTTAAAATGTCTCCATATATTCAGTATCTTGAAGAACAAGTCTCAAATGCATTTTGAAATTTACATATTTCAATATGTAAATAATGCAATATTTACATATTAGAAACCAAAAAATATTCCAAAACCTGAATACACATAGCAGCCTCTTTCTTAGTCTTTTGCCAATGAAAAACCTTTTGCTTGGTAAACAAAGTATCGATCAACAGATTACCATACCAGGAACTGTGCTTTTCTGGTGCAAAATGATAAACTTCCATCTGATGGTTGGGATAAATTAAATGTTTTTCTAACAGCATTTTACTCATCTCTGAATATGGTTTACCCATAGAGTTTGACATAACCAGGTCTTTTAAGACACACCACAACAGGGACTGAATTACTGTTGCTCCAGTCAATATATATATATATATATATTTTTAATTTTCAGCAACCAAGCACAAAGGAGAGGTTTATGTCACATTAGGTGAAATAAACACAAAATTTAGAAATCACCATACCCCTTCAAGTGTTCCCACAGGTGTTGTGTTATCACCAACAACTCCCAATGTGAATCTCAGGGTCTGCCACATTTTATTACAGAAGTGTCTGAAGCCAAGAACTTGCGATATGGACAAACTAATGTCTTCACCTAATAAAGAAACAGACAAATATATTTATTAGTCATTAAGAAAGGACAAACTTTATATTGTGTATGTCTTCCCTCCTCATGATATTAGAGTAGTTTCATGCAAATGGACATTTGTGCACCAAGTTATCCTTACACCAAGATGAATACAGTTTAATCTACTTTCAAACTGATAAACAGTTCTGAAAAACAAAAGAAACATTTTGTAGAAAAAGAAACTACAACTATTTTTAATGCAGGTTTGCATATATGTAAGCAATATCGTATACATTAAATCATAGTTTCAAAATGTAAAGACATCCACAATTCAAAAGAATAAAAATGAACAATGGAAAAAATATTTCAGAAAACTGTTCCAAAATTTCCAAATTAGAGACACACAGGTGGCCAGAAAAAGTCTAATCTTTTTAAAACAACATGGAGTCATGTTGTGTCTTTGAACCAACCACAACTGAAATTAAGAAAACTGCATTAGCACAAATAAAATCCAGATGTATGACATTGCGTGCCAATGCCAATCAGTGTGGAATTATGAGCAAATGCAGGATTAACAGACTTTTCATTTACACATGAGGCTTTTCTGGCTGCACAGTCAGTTATATATTTTATGAAGGGATAAGAATTTCCCACATGTCCTGTTGTGAACTCTTCAGCCATTTCTTACAGAGAAGATGGTTGTCAACAAGTGACAGGGAGGCTTTGAAAAGAAAATCTGCAGAAGATTTCCTAATTTAAAATGACTGTGTTTGTATGACCCATAACCAATTGGATTAGCTGTTTTGATGCGTGGGTGTAACCCTGTGTGTGTACGCATGTGCGTGTGTGTGTCTGTGTATGTATGTGCTTGTTTGTCACTTGGAATTGCAAAATGTTGCAATGGTGACAAGAGAAGAAACACCATAGCAGCCAGGAGCAGAGAGCCTCAGCTCTTTTGTCCTGGACAATGACTAAACATATTAAAACACTAAAGCTTAGTAAAAGTCAATCTCTTGTGACCCATTTGAAGTTTGAAAGGTGTGTACTTAAGAAATTCTTTTTACAAAATGCAAAATCTCTAAATGAACAATTGAATAAATAATAGGCTTGATAGCTGCTATTTCGTGAATGCCCTGAATGGTGGAAAAGTTGAATGAAAGTTTACTGAAGTAGTTTTACGGCAAATAAATGGAGTATCCTTTTAGAGATAGATAGGGGTTGGGAATTGAAAGAGTGTGTTCTACCTACAATGTGTGTACTGACATGCATGTAGTGTGTCTCTGAGCTTACAAGGACATGACTTCTTAGGACTGAGGCTATCCTGTTAAATTTTATGATCATCTTTGGATAAAGAGTCCAACAACAGTCAAAATACATTGCTTCACCTGAAGAGATTCATAACCTGTCAGCCAGTGAAAGTATTGACAAAAGTCAATACTTTAGTCAATACTAAAGTCACATTTTCTTAAAATGTGACTTTATCTCTCTAGTCAAAACAGTTTTTTCTTTCTGTAACACTACCTTAATGTGATCGATGACTCTTGAGAAAAGATGCTCAACTTACCCTGCATCTTGTGGGAGCAAAGGGCAAATCTCAGAGCATCTGTCCCACACTGGGGTATGCCATTAGGATAGTCTTTACTCTGTAGGGAAGAAGATAGATCAGACAATAAGAAAAAGTAATGACTGTCCCCAGCCAGGCAAACAGACTGAAGAATATAGGACCTGTGCTTTCATAGCAACTAGTTGCTCCCTTGGATCTAGGTTTCCTTCCTTTACTTTCTCCTGAAGTCTCTATAACAAAAACAAAACACGAGATGAGTTTTACATTACAACACCTAAAGAGAAATGGTGAAGACCTGTTTTCTGTGATTACCTCAATATAACATTGTTGTTATTATGTTGATAGCAATGAGAAATCCACACTGCGTTTTCCTCAGTGTGTATTTCTATATATATTATATTTATTATATCTATTATATTTAAATAGAATTCCAAAATTAGCACTCAAATGGAAAAGAAAATACAGTCCCAGAAGTGCATAAAATTGTTGTTTGTGGCTCATTTTTATAGAAAATATTATATTTTACTGGATCAGATCAGGAAAAGGATAAGAGGATGAATGATGACCAATTGAAAGACTGGCAATGTGACAATATGTGTGGAGCAAGTTTAACAACTCTAGTTTACCACTTAAATAAGTTCCTTCAGCATATTCACACATTTCTGAAACTATTTAGGAAAAACACACAAGAGTAATATTAACAGCAATGTGCGTCTAGAATCTGGAATGTGTGTCTCACCTTGAGAGTGACTCCATGTATTACATCTAATGGGTCAATGACATTTCCAAGAGATTTACTCATCTTCCTGCCATATTTATCTCGTACTAGGGAGTGAAACAGAACCTGAAAGGCATGACAGAAAGAAAAAAAAGTGAATCAGTCAATTCATCTCATCTGTAACAGTTAATACTAGGTTTGCTTTGAGTAACACAGTATTCTTGCAAAACTAACCTGTTTAAATGGTAGTTGTCCAGTCAGTTCAGATCCCAACATCACCATCCTAGCAACCCAAAAGAAGATGAGGTCACTGCCAGTCTCCAGAACAGAGTTGGGGTAGAAGCGCTGGAGGTCAGGGGTCTGTTAACAAGTGGGATTTCCATAAAAGATCAAAACTTTTCTGGAGTGTATGTTTAGTTCTGTTGAGTGGTGGGATAGGAAGTACCTTTTCTGGCCAGCCAAGCATGGTGAAAGGAAACAGTGCTGAGGAGAACCACGTATCTAGAACATCTGGGTCTGATTCAGAGATTAATTCCATTGTGAAAACATTAAGGATTAAGGAAACAGTTGTATGCTTTTACTTAATTTGTTAAACTTCACTTAACATAGCAAGCTTTTATAAAGCAAGAGTGACCCAAATCATGTTATTGTTGCTGAAAACAGAGTGAAACTGAGCCCAAAAGAATTATCTTATAAGAACGTGAACAACTCAAAGTTATGGATCTACAATGATTTACACTTCCCTTTAAAACAAAAAAGTTGACTTCTTTATTTGTTTAATTAAAATTATTGTATGTTTAGCTCATTGTTGAGCAATGAAAAACAATTTCTTTTTTTGTGGTTTTAAACATTTTTTTGGCCAATGAGTACTTTTGACTTGACAATTTTGGCCAAGGTGACAAAAAGTTTGGACTTAATTTTCAGCATTTATACAAAAAAAAAAAATCCTAACAAATGGTTGTTGGTGCAAGACAGACTAGTCTGTGTATTTCAGAAACTTTTGATCTATTGTGATTTAAAAAAAATAAAAAATCTTAGACTTGAGGGGATATGATGTAATGATAAAGAAAGAAAACGGTCAGAAACTGTGAGATTATTCATTTTCAACAATAGTATCTTGATTACATATTGATCTGATATTCTGATACCCTACAACAAAGGTACGCAGAACAAAATCCCTGAACAAGCAGAACCTTAAAGCAAAACATCACAACAAACCTGATGCGTTGGTATGTGTTGTGCTTGTTAACAAACAGTGACGTTTTTCTATCCCCCCAATAGATTGTGCTGTGTGACACAAGACGTGTTGGCCTAACCCTGCTGACTGTCCTATGGGACTACATGTCTCATAGGACATGTAGGGGCCCAGGAATAGGCCTATTCCTGAGTGAAACCATTCCATTGTCTGTTGCTTTTACAATGTAAACAGACAAAATGGGGTGGGGTTTCGAATTCAGTAAAAACGGGGCATAAGAAGTAGAAGTAATAAAAAGAAAAAGCCTTCAATAATCATGGGATGAACTGAAACTTTGGGAATGAATGCAATGCTTCATTTAAAGCTGCTAAAAAAGTAGGAAAGTAAAAGGGTGTTACCCTGTCGCAAAGTGATGTGTTCTGGGTTCACTCCATATTTTACAGCGGCTCTTTGTCGGGCCTCCTCTTCACTCTTCCCCCAAACCCAAAGCTCCTACCACAAACAAAGTAACAGTTACTCCAGCAGGAGACAGACTGATACTGGCAAGAAAAATGGCAAATGATTATTCTGTTAACACAGAAAAACATTACTACAACTTTTACAAAGCTGTTGTTTTCTCTGAGTGTATGTGGGCCAAATCATACCTACAATATATTAGCGCCATTTTTACAAATAAATCACAGACCAACCTCTTCTTTAGTTGTTGAATTGGGAAGCTGTACTTGGTAAGCAGGGATCTGATGACCCCACCAAAGCTGCCTGGATATGCACCAGTCACTGTAGTGTAAATAGCAAACAAACAGTTGCAAGGTGTTCAATTGTTCAGTTACCATCAGAGTGGAACCATTTCATGTACATCAGCACATAAAGCTAATAATTTCCAAATGTGTACTGAAGTTCATCAAACTTAAAAATCAGGACATCCCACCTGATGCTGGACAGCCAGTTCTTCCATGTCTTGGTGTAGTAGTGAGGGATGATTTCTAATTGGCCATCCTCTACAGCCTGCCATTAAAATACAAATTGTTCTTTTTAATATTTGAATATTCAATGTTTGTAAAGAATTTCACATTATGATGACAAGACCTCATTATCAATCTGATGATTATTATATCATTATAAACATAATCATCAGAGGCTTAGTAAATTATCAGCATTTCACATTCACAAACCTACCTCTATAGCTTTCATAGCCATTGTATCACAACGGACAAACCACTGCTTTTTTAGAAGTGGTTCAATGATGTCTCCTGAGCGACTAAGAATCAGAGGAGAGGAAATAATAGGCACAAAACGTTAGGGACATTATCACTTTTTATGAGATTGTTATAACAAGCTGATAAAGCTTCTCTTGTTTTTGGTCAGCTGCAATTGCAATATTTACTAAATCTCACCATAAGAAGAAAAACAATATGTCAAAGATTTATCTAATAAAGTCTTCAAAATCTGATGTTTACTGGCAGGGGGATTATTATCTCTTTAAATAATGAGAGAAAGCACAGATGATGTCATGGCTTTGGAAACTTCTGATAGGTTTGAGTCAACTGGAAGAGAACAGACTGTAACACACTGCTTTGTTTCACCCTACGGGAAAGTCAGAAGAAATTAGCCAATATATCAGGAAGAGAATCATGGAGCTGCAACAGTCCGGTTCAACCTCAGAACCAGATGCCTAAAGGTACCACATGTATGTCTTTAAGCAATTATAAGTAAGTTTAAATGTGATAGGAATGTCCAACCATCATATCACTTAGGAAGGAGATTGGTTCTGCATCCCAAAGAGGAGCAAGTTTAGAAAATGTTTAATTTGTCTCCAGAACAAAAGCCAAAGACTTTGTATAGATGCTAGCTGAAGCTGGGAAGACAGTCATCATCCACAGTGAAACAAGTAGCCTGAAAGGTCACTCTGCCAGGAAGAAGACATTACTTCAAAAGAAACATAAAAAGGCAGATTCATATTTGGAGACATGTCCTGTGGTCTGATGAAGCTAAAGTAGAAGTGTTTTTCATAATGACCATTGTTATATCTGGTGGAATAAGGGTGATGCTTGTAGGCCAGAGAAATATTGAAGCAGTATCTAAAGACATTAGCCAGGAAGTTAAAGTTTACAAATTCAAACTCAGCATTCAGCCAAACTGGTTACAAAGTGATAATGACAACAAAATCTATGTTTTAGTGAGGCCATTACAAAGCCCTGATCTCTATAACATGTGTACATATCTGAGATTGTGTGTGTGTGTGAGTGAGGCATCCTACAAACCTGACTCAGTTCCATCACTCAGGAGGAATGAGTCTGAATTCCAGCAAACTATTAAGAAAAGCTTGTAGAAGGAAACCCAAAACATCTGACCCAAGTTAACTTGATCAAAAGCAGTGATACTAAATTTGTAGGGAAATGTGTGTTACCTTCTAATTTTGAAGACACTAATAAATAATTCTCTTGTTGTTGTGCCCCCTCAGCGTTTAGTTCAGGGGAGGGAAGTCCAGTAGCTCTGTGTTCCTGATTAAAGACAACTGAAAGAATTGGCTATTCTGCCTCCCTTAGCATGTAGTGAAGTTTTTCAAAGACCTTCTATTAACGTCAATATTTGGTTCAGCAAAGAAACATCTAAAATTTATACCACACCAGCCCTCATGGACTGGAGCTTGGCACCAATGCTTTTGATGATCTACTGAGATAAGGCAGCACTGTCTCAGGACCAACTTTCATGTCAGGAGTAATAAATCCAGACAAATGTTCAGACTTTGTTGAGAATCCCGTTTTTTCAACTACCTGCAGATGGGTAAAGTCATGGTGTGATTCTTCTTTCCTCTGAAAAGTTTTTTTTCAACAAGACCATTCACAACCAGCTGCCTGGCATCAAACCGCTTCACACCCTTTAAAGAAACAAAAAGGAACAATGTGTGATATGTGATAAAATAAAAATAAAAGTGAGATTTTCACCACTTCTTTGGAAGCATGAACCTAAGGTGACTCAGCATTTTATAAGTCTTAGTACTTCATTATGTTTAAACTGAGATAGCTAAGAAACTAACAATAATCATACATGCTCAACACTGGTATCAATACATATCTAGCACACTGATTTTCCTGCACCTCCAACCACTGTCCACACAATGGTTCCATAGTCCCATCTCCTCTAATGACCGAAGGGCAGGGCAGAGAATGCTTCTGTGACAGATGGAAGTCCATAAAGTCATGAGCAGGAGTCACCTTCACAGCACCTATCAAGTTAATACAAACAACAGATATTATTCCACAAAAGCATACATATGATTTAATGCTCTTTGTTTGGTGAAACTGTTAGGGTGTTTTCACACCTGGTAGACTCAGTTTGATTGGGGACCAAAATTGTAACATCTGCTACATTCTTAGCTGGTGCGGTTTGCTTTCACATCGCACTGAGATAAACAATCCAAATTCATTGAAAAACCTATTCACCCCCTGACCTTTGGTGGCGCTGTACCAAAACTACCGAAGGAAATGACACAAAAACCTACCAGGAAAACTACTGCAAATTTCCTCTTCACAAAATGTGAACTAAAATGGAGTGGAATCAGATCTAGCAGTTGTAGGATTTCTCTTTTGTCTCTGGTAAGAAACTATAATTTCTCTCTGTAGCAATAGATTTGTCCATTTATTTTGGCTCTATTGACCCAGAATGCGATGTGCTATAGTTTGCTTCCTGTTTTTGGAGTGTTCTTTGGTTCACTTGTATCCACATATATACATTTGAACTGTGCCAAGTTTCACTTCAACCAACCTGAGAGCAAAGTTTTTAATTTCACTTTTCTGGTCCATATCAGAGTTCAATTACATCTCCCTCCCAAAAATGGACTGTAGAGACTATTGAATAAGAGTTATATTGAAACGGACTAACAGGGCTGGAGTGAATGCACACTGGTACCTGTTCCCATATCCATGTCCACCATTGTATCTGTGATGATGGGGATGAGCCTGTTGGTGAAAGGATGTCTACACCTTAGTCCATGGAAAGTCTAAAACAGAGAGAAAGGTGTCCATTATATCAATTTGTCAATAATGATTAGGAATTCCTATCTTGATTTCAATAAACATATAAAGCAGGCAAAATGGTAAAAAGACTAAAACAGCGGCAGAGTTCAGACTGGTCCAGCCTGGAGAGTCCAGGAAGGCCCAGTGAAGAGGGAATTCAGAGAGGTTTCAAGCAGTTCATCAGGCAAAACAGTTATTGTCTAACAACAATGTCTGTCAGAGTATAGGTGAACATGGACCACATCAGCATGCTATAGATGCATCTGAATTTTGAATTTTATTTTTTCTACTACAGTGGGAGCAAAGTGTAAATGTGGCTTTAAATTAATGTCAGTTCTATCAAATTCCTGTTAGACAAATAAAATTTGCAGAATAAGACAGAACTGAGAGTCCAAGTTAGTTTTAACTGCTGTGCAATTTAGAACCCATTAGACATATCTAGAATAACTGACTGTGTGGCTTACTTTCAAGAATAGAATAGAATAGAATAGGACTTTATTGATTCCCAATGGGAAATTGCTTTCCCATTGAGAAAGCAATCGTTCAAGTTGTTAAATAATAATAAGAGATGTAAGTATTTCAATATGACTGAAAATAAATAAATAGGCATGCACATGTAAATATGTTCATCTATAAATCTATAAATGAGTGCAGATAAAATTTGATTTAAGTTACTCAAGTTTGGGCATTGTAAAGTCTAATGGCTATAGGCAGAAATGATTTCCCGTGTCGCTCTGTGGTGCACTTTGGTATAATAAGTTTCTGGTTGAAGGTGCTCCTGCAGCCAGCCAGCCAGCCAGCACATTATGAAGTGGATGAGACTCGTTGTCCAAGATGACCTGCATCTTGGACAGGATCCTTGTCTCAGACACCTCTGTCAGAGAGTCCAGCTCCACTCCAACGACGTCACTGGCCTTGTGGATCAGTCTATTCAGACTGTTCAGACTGTTGGTGTCCTCCACCTTCAGTCTGCTGCCCCAGCACACCACAGCATACAGGATGGCACTGGCAAACCACAGATTCATAAAACATCCTAAGCAAGGTCTGGCAGATGTGGAAGGACCTCAGCTGCCTCAGAAGGTAGAGACAATTTTGGCCCTTCCTCTACACAGCGTCAGTGTTCTTCACCCAGTCCAGTTTATTGACAATGTGGAGACCCAGATATTTATAATTCTCCACAATGTCCTCTCCAGCCCCCATGATGGCAAGAGGAGTCATTGGCGTCTTGGACCTTCTTCTGGAGATGACAGGTCTCAGTGCAAAAGAAGACAGATGTATGGAGTGTTAAGGTGCACGAACTGTGGTCTGTCAAGGGAGAATCCACCTGCATCGCTGTCAGTTTCTCACCCAGTAGAGCTGGACAAATAGCGTCGAATGCACTGGAGAAGTCAAAAAACATAATTCTCACAGTGCTCACTGGCTGGTCCAGGTGAGTGTATACACGGATGAGCAGGAAGATTATGGCATCCTCAGCTCCAAGTTTGGACTGGTAGGCAAACTGCAATGGGTGGTTGGACCAGAGGCCAGAGCTGCTCCAGGACGAGTCTCTTCAGGGACTTCATGATGTGGCCATTTCATTTCCATTTGTGTTTGTGTAAAGACCCCAAAATGGCTCCTATTAAGATACGCGCTTACGACGCAGAGTTTAAACTCAAGGCGATCAGTCACGTAGTAGAACACGGGAAAAGAGCAGCAGCGAGAGAATTGTCAGAACGCTGGTTTGTAAGCTATTAATAAAGTTTGACTGACCTGACTGTTTTGTTGACATTCCCTTTAGCACAGCTCCATCTAATGGATGCATAACGTAACTGCACCCTCTACTGTAGAGTCTATGGACTCTTTGCACATAAGGCTCTGATCCGCCTGCGCTAAAGCGGCTCATTTTAATCCGATATGTTACCATGACCGCAAGGAAAGACAGGATCGTATTTCAGACGCAAATAAAACAATACTATGCACTTTGTTGTCTTCCTAATATAATGGGATTTTAAGTTTTCATGGATTTCCAAACGATCCTGAATTAATTAGACGGTGACTTGTAAATATTGGTCGCTACCAGTTAAAGCTAACGCCGCACAGCAAAGTTTGCAGCCTTCACTTCACT
>CAEFZX010026562.1:0-11509 GCA_903066825.1 Alfaro cultratus | reverse complement strand
AACAGCTTCTGTGTTGGATTTAATCTGGGAGACGGGAGCAGATTAACTGGCCAATATAAAAATCAATAAGTTATAATCGTAGTTTATTAATTGTATTTGTGAACAAACAGCTCAAACTCAAAGATTAAACTCACAGCATCAGATTGTTCCTAACAAAACAGTTTAACTATGAATATTATTCTTTGAACTTTTACAAAGTAAACTTGCCAGATCCTTAAAATCTTTTAAGACTAGTTCTGGGTTCAAATAGTTTCACTGGTGATGTTTTCCTGTAGCATACAATAACCCAGTAATAGTTTTACGTTTCCTGTCTACTTAACATCTTTTAATACAAAAACACAGCGGACCGCCTGGCTGAGCAGGTTCTCTGGGGGAAATTTGTCATTATAACGTAAAAGTTTCAGGTTAATGATTCGTCTAGTTTTAATCAGTCTTTTCTCGCTCTAACACATTACAGAATAACAGGAAAGTTTCTCATTAAGATGAGAAACTTGTTTTATGCTGTGAGATGTAGAACTGTTCTTGTTTTAATGGTTTCTGCTACGGGTAGCTGAAGGCGCTGACATTGTGTTTTGTCCTCAGCTGGAACCTTCCGGGTCCCGATAACTACGCCCTGCAGTACGCCGATGGAGTCCAGATGTACATCACAGAGTCGGTCAGTCTCACCGCAGCGCCAACATGGCCACTTCCTCAGACCGACGAAGGTCTCCTCATCATCATCAGACCAGCTGACTCAAACAGCGTGAGATGATGATGATGATGATGATGCAGGAAGAAGCAGGTTTCTGCTGGCAGATGTTCCTGGTTCTGGGCTGAATCTGTGGATCCGACCAGACGTTTCGGTTCTGGAGCCGCTGGAACATCTGCAGCGAAGAAACTTCCTGACTTCTCTCTTCTGAAACTTTTGTTTTTATTTTATTCTAAAAATGATTTTAGTGATTTAATGAAGTGATGTTAGGCTGCAGCTGCATGTGGCTTTAAAACTAAACTCATGATCTCTGCTGCTGTTAAACGCTGAGCTCTGTGCTTCCAGAACCGCCTGGACATCAAGAACGGCTGCATCCTGCGTCTGACCAAAGCCCCGGTGAGTCTGTGGGTCACCTGACTCCGACTTTCTGAAAACATTCTGGAGAATCTGACCAATAATCTGGAAAGGTGGTCAGTGATCTGACCACCTTTAGATAGGTAGGTCCTGTTCTACTGGTTCTGGTGGTCACGGTGGTTCTGGAGGTTCTGATGGTCACAGTTGGTTCTGTTGGTCCCGGTTAGTTCTGGTGGTTCTGCTGGTACCAGTTGGTTCTGATAATCCCGGTTGGTTCTGATGTTCTCGGTTGGTTCTGATGGTCCCGGTTGGTTCTGGTGGTTCTGATGGTTCTGATGGTCCTGGTTGGTTCTGGAGGTTCTGGTGGTTCTGACGGTCCCGGTTAGTTCTGGTGGTTCTGCTGGTCCCGGTTGGATCTGATGGTCCCGGTTGGTTCTGATGGTCCCGGTTGGTTCTGATGGTCACAGTTGGTTCTGGTGCTTCTGCTGGTCCCAGTTGGTTCTGGTGGTTCTGATGGTCCCGGTTGGTTCTGGTGGTTCTGATGGTCACAGTTGGTTCTTATGTTCTCGGTTGGTTCTGGTGGTTCTGATGGTCCAGGCTGGTTTTGGAGGTTCTGGTGGTTCTGATGGTCCCAGTTGGTTCTGGTGGTTCTGATGGTCTTGGTTGGTTCTGGTGGTTCTGATGGTCTTGGTTGGTTCTGGTGGTTCTGATGGTCACAGTTGGTTCTGATGTTCTCGGTTGGTTCTGGTGGTTCTGATGGTCCCGGTTGGTTCTGGTGGTTCTGATGGTCTTGGTTGGTTCTGGTGGTCCCGGTTGGTTCTGGTGGTTCTGATGGTCCCGGGTGGCTCTGGTGGTTCTGCTGGTCCCGGTTGGTTCTGGTGGTTCTGATGGTCTTGGTTGGTTCTGATGGTCCCAGTTGGTTCTGATGGTCTTGGTTGGTTCTGGTGGTTCTGCTGGTCCCGGTTGGTTCTGATGTTCCCGGTTGGTTCTGGTGGTTCTTATGGTCTTGGTTGGTTCTGGTGGTTCTGATGGTCTTGGTTGGTTCTGATGGTCCCGGTTGGTTCTGGTGGTTCTGCTGATCCCGGTTGGTTCTGGTCGTTCTGATGGTCTTGGTTGGTTCTGATGGTCCCGGTTGGTTCTGATGGTCTTGGTTGGTTCTGATGGTCTTGGTTGGTTCTGATGGTCCCGGTTGGTTCTGATGGTCTTGGTTGGTTCTGGTGGTCCCGGTTGGTTCTGGTGGTTCTGATGGTCTTGGTTGGTTCTGGTGGTTCTGCTGGTCCCAGTTGGTTCCCTTCTCCTCTCAAAACTCAGCGAACTGTTTTGGTCGGGGAAAGGTCGGATTTACTAATCGGTTTAATCCGATATGAGAATCCGGTCCAGAGTTCCACCCAGATTCTCCAAGAAGAGAGACGGACAGGAGGCCCGGCATTCAGAACCTCCTGTGAACGGATCAGAACCGTAGCTTCATAGCGTTAGAACCAGAACCTGACGATCCAGATGTGGAGACGCAACCGGCACACGCCGACCTCTATCCCGGTGTCCTGTGTTTGACCTCAGGGTCGCTGTGCCGACGACCTTCACAAGGGCATCCAGAGCTCGGACGGCGGCGTGCGCTGCGACTCGCTGAAGGAGCTGGCCAGCGTCTCGCGGGACGTGACCTTCGCTCAGGAGTTCATCAACCTGGACGGACACAACCTGCTGGTCCAGATAGTGGAGGACTCCAGAGAGTGAGTATGAACGTAATCTCACCCCATTGACCTGCTGGTCCAGAACCGTCTCAGGACCAGGATCCTCACCTGGACCAGAACCACTCCAACAGCACACCAACAACAGGTGGTCCAGAAGAATCAGAACCCCTGTCTTGAACCTCGGGGTTCAAGACAGGAACCACCTTTGACCCAGAGGAAAACAATACCCACCTCAGACTGACCCAAAGCTTCCTGATGATCCCAAAGACTTCTGGGAAATATTCTGACGACTGATGAGACAGAACTGGACCTGATGGACGGTTCTGAGCCTGTTCCATCTGGTTCTGACCATCGATTATACCTCCCTGGACTGAACAGCGCCTGTTAGCCACTTTAGCTAGCCTGTTAGCCACTATAGCTAGCCTGTCTTTAGCTATAGCTAGCCTGTTAGCCACTATAGCTACCCTCTTAGCCACTATAGCTAGCCTGTTAGCCACTATAGCTAGCCTCTTAGCCACTATAGCTAGCCTGTTAGCCACTATAGCTAGCCTCTTAGCCACTATAGCTAGCCTGTTAGCCACTATAGCTAGCCTCTTAGCCACTATAGCTAGCCTGTTAGCCACTATAGCTAGTCTGTCTTTAGCTATAGCTAGTCTGTCTTTAGCTATAGCTAGCCTGTTAGCCACTTTAGCTAGCCTGTTAGCCATCATTACCAAAGGTTCTGCAGCAGGATGTGGTCCAACACACGGCATAATGTTGTGGATGTCCTAGTCAAAGTTGGGACTTTTCCTGATGAAAAACTCTCTAATGAAATCAGCTCAGCAGGTCAAAGGTCATCCACAGTGACCTTAGAGACTCATGAAGTCCTGATATCACAGGAAGTGATGTCATGGGTAGCTGTGTTTGTTGCAGGAGCAACCAGATCATGACTCACACGCTGACCGGCTTCATGGAGCTGATGGATCATGGCATCGTTTCCTGGGAGAATCTCTCCGCCGTCTTCATCAAGAAGGTTCCTCTTCCTGCTCCTCCTCCTCCTCCCCTCCTCCTTCCTCCTCCTCCTCCTGATTGTCTCTCCTCCCGTCAGATTGCCGGTTTCGTCAACTCCTCGTCCACAGACGTGTCGATGCAGCAGGTGTCCCTGGACATCCTGGAGAACATGGTTCTGAGCAGCCGCCAGCTGTTCCTGCAGGTCAAGCAGGAGGTCACCATGGAGAGGCTGGTCGCCCACCTGCAGGTGTAAGTGGAACCGGGCCGGTTCTGACCCGGCAGGAGGTCCTGCCCCTGACCCTCTCTCTCTCTGGTGTTTCAGGGCGAACCAGCTGATCCAGACCAAAGCCATGGCTCTGCTCATGGCCTTACTGCAGGCGGCTGAGGACGCAGACAGACAGGTACTGGTACCGGTACCGGTGTCGATGTGTGACCCGGATCAGAGTTTATGCAGATTAATAATCCAAGTGACGTTCGCGTAAACATTAACGATACATTCGGATGATTTAATATCAATACGTTTCTTCCTACCACATGTTTTCCCTCCACTCAATTTTCCTTTAATATGCTGGGCGGAGGCAGCCATGCAGTGAGAACGGAACATTCTCTATGGGAAACGCAGTGATCAGATTTCATGACCAAAAGTGATCATGTCTGATTTTGAGGTTTTTAATTGAATTTCTGAAGTAAAGAAAAACTTTTATTGTTGAAATGAAAAGTGCTGATGCGACTTCCTGGTTCTGATCCGTTTGATGCTGCAGTAAATGCTGCTGATTGGCTGGATGGTTTCCCTCTAGGCTGACTCAGGTTTTCTGCTGAGAAACGGAGCGGTTTGGACCCGGTCGGCCTGTCTCTGCCGGCCTTCTGTCCCCTGTTGTCCTGAGGCAACAGTTGCTCCTTTCATTGCTCTGGTTCTCTTTGTCCAGAGGCTGCCGCCCCCTGCTGGCAGGAGGCGTCTCTGCGCCGCAGTCACACGTCTCTTCTTCTTCTGTTCCAGGAAATGTTCGCCTTCCTGAACAAGAAGAATGTCCGTCAGTACATCTATAAGGTGAGACGCTCCACCGTCCCCCAGCGTCCCGTCCCCCAGCGTCCCGTCCTCCAGCGTCCCGTCCCCCAGCGTCCCGTCCTCCAGCGTCCCGTCCCCCAGCGTCCCGTCCCCCAGCGACCCGTCCCCCAGCGTCCCGTCCCCCAGCGTCCAGTCCTCCAGCGACCCGTCCCCCAGCGTCCCGTCCCCCAGCGTCCCGTCCTCCAGCGACCCGTCCTCCAATGTCCCGTGTATGTTTGTGTCCAGGACATCATCCTGAGCTCCAGTCCGGTCCAGGATGAGATGGCCCACTACCTCTACGTCCTGCAGTCGGTCACACTGAACCACCTGGAGACGCGCATGAGGACGCCGCTGGACTGCTACAGCCAGGTGGGACACCGCCGTCTGTCTGTCCATAAATTCATGCTAAACGTCTTCATTTTTGTTTTGACAAAAAGACCCAAAATTGGCAGAAAAAGGGAATTTGTGACCCTTTTCTTGTGGTTTGTGTCTTCAGGAGCAGCGGGATGCGCTGCACGGCCTGCGGCAGGCGGCGTTCGAGACGGACAGTGAGAACAGCCTGAGCCACGAGCGCCGCCGCTCGCTCTGCGCCAAGGAGTTCAAGAAGCTGGGCTTCTCTGTAAGGACCCGCTTCTGTTCTGACCCGGTTCTGACCCGGTTCTATTACCTCATCACTTCCTGTTTGTTCCAGAACAACAGCAACCCGGGTCAGGACCTGGTGCGGACGCCTCCTGGTCTGCTGGCTCTGGACACCATGTTTTACTTTGCGACTCGCTATCCGGACGCCTACAGCAGGGTGAGGCCTGGCCCCGCTGAGGAGGAGGAGGAGGAGGATGATGTCATAGCTGTTAATTTGCAGCGTTTGTTCCTGATGTGTTGCAGTTCGTCCTGGAGAACAGCAGCAGGGAGGACAAACACGAGTGTCCCTTTGCCCGCAGCAGCATCCAGCTCACACTCATCCTCTGTGAGATCCTGCGCATCGGAGACCCCCGTAAGCTGCAGCGCGACTCGCTCCGACCCGCTCCGACCCGCTGCGACTCTGTCCGTCCTAACCTCCGGCCCGTTGTGTTCGCAGCCTCGGAGACGGGCTCCAGCTTCCACCCCATCTTCTTCAGCCAGGACCGGCTGCTGGAGGAGCTGTTCTGCGTCTGCATCCAGCTGCTCAACAAGACCTGGAAGGAGATGCGCGCCACACAGGAAGACTTCGACAAGGTCAGATGCTCAGCTTCACCAGAGGCTGCAGACCTGATATTCAACTCCAGTCCGTCTGCCTAGAAACTCCGGTTTGTGTGGTGAGGTGTGAATGCTAAGCTAACTCTGGTCCTCGGTTGAAGTGAACTTTAGTTCGGTTTGAATGTGAACGGCAAGCAGACCGGAGACCGCTCCAAAAACAGGAAGTAGTCTGCAGTGCAGGGCATTCTGGGTAAATACAACCAAAGCTAACATGCTAACCTAGTGCTAGCAGGAGAAATGTCTCCTGGTCTTCATCCAAAGACTAAAGAGAAATCCTCCAACACTAAAATCTGATCCTCCATCTTGTTTCCATCTGGTGAAGAAGGAAGTTGCTCTCAGCGTCTTCAGAGGTTTTTGTGTCGTTTCCTTCAGTGGTTCTTGGTGCAGCGCCCCCACAGGCCAGGAGGGGAACAGGTTGGTTTGAGCCACAGCAGCTGGAGGTGGAGCAAAGAGGATAAAGCGGCTTTAGGCCCGACAAATGGAAAGATGCAGAGGGGCAGAAAGAGTCTGGGAATCGGCAGGAACGCAATAAACCAGGAGGTCACAGCTGGAAGAGCCTGTAAATCTGGAAAAGAATCATGTTTATGTATTTTCAGATCTGGAGAAGAAAATGATGATCTTCAGAGTTTATTCTTGTCTAAAACCTCCGTCGGCACTTCGTCCAGGTTCCACATCTGAATATTATTATGAAATAATAATTATCTCATAATTATTATTATGAAATATCAATTATTATTAGAATAGCTTCTCTGCTATTCTAATAATAATTTCAGAAATAACTTGCTATGCACAGGTCTGTACTTTAACTGGACCGCTCCAGAACGTGCTGTGCCTGTTTGTCTGTCCAGGTGATGCAGGTGGTGAAGGAGCAGATCACCAGGACTCTGGCCAGCAAGCCCACCTCACTGGAGCTGTTCAAGAACAAAGTCAACGCTCTCAACTACAGCGAGATCCTGAAGCTGCGGCAGACGGAGCGGCTGCACCAGGAGGAGACGCTGGCGCCGCCTGTCCTGTCAGTCCCCGCAGCGTCACACCGCGAAGCGTCACACCGGAGCAGCGCAGCGTCACACCCCGCAGCATCACACCGGAGCAGCGTCACACCCCGCAGCATCACACCGGCGCAGCGTCACACCGGCGCAGCGTCACACCGGCGCAGCGTCACACCGGCGCAGCATCACACGGCGCGTCATCACACAGCAGCATTACACTGTGTTAAAGCTGTTTTGTGCTGCAGAGAGCTGAAGGAGCGCCTGAAGCCGGAGCTTCTGGAGCTGATCCGCCAGCAGAGACTCAACCGGCTCTGCCAGGGAACCATGTTCAGGAAGATCAGCAGCCGGCGGCGGCAGGGTGGGTGGAGCCTGCTGCGGCGCCTCATGGCCTTCAGTAAATTAGTACTAATGAGCGTTTCCTCTGCTGCGCTCAGACAAACTGTGGTACTGCCGCCTGTCGCCCAATCACAAGATGCTGCACTACGGCGACGTGGAGGAAGACACGGAGAACCCGGCCATTGAGACGCTGCAGGACAAGAGTGAGTCCAGCTGCTGATGTGAGCTGCAGCAGGTCAGGATGTGGCTGGAGGATGATCACCAGCTGCTGGCTACTGGCAGAGCTACACGGAAAATACAGACCGAGCCAGAAGTTTACATACACCGGCCTGAAGTTAAAACACAATCAAACTTCTCACCAAATGATTCATATCTGATAAAACGTCAGTGATGATCCTGCCTCTGGCATCATAATAAGGTCCAAAAAACTAAAATCCCAGTCGATTCTCAGGAGATTTTCGACACACTCACAATAAAAAGCAGACAGTTTTCTTTACCTATAAAAATAACAGAAATATTCTCCGAGCTGACGTCATACAAAAATTTAAATATAAACATTAATTTTATGGTAGAAAAACTGTTTCACTATTTACTGGATTGAATTGATCGGTTTGTGCTGAATGCGGCGCGTCATGTGACGCCCTGCGGGCCGTTTCATTGGCCGTTTCCTCTGCTTCTCCCTCCAGTCCCAGTGGCAGATATCAAAGGTTTGTTGACTGGGAAGGACTGTCCCCACATGAAGGAGAACAAGGGCAAGCAGACCAAGGTCAGTCTGCTTCTTCTTCTCTGGTTTCCCTGCCGTCAGATGGTGAGTTAAAGCCGTCGTCGTCTTCTGCTGCAGGAAGTCCTGGATTTGGCCTTCAGCATCACCTATGATGTGGAGGAGTGCAGCCTGAACTTCATCGCCCCCTCCAGGACAGACGTGAGTATGACCGATCCTCGTTGTGCTGCCTGCGCCCCCTGCTGGTCCTGACCTGTCCGTTCTGTCAGTTCTGCCTGTGGACGGACGGACTGAGCGTCCTGCTGGGCCGGGACATGAGCAGCGAGTCGATGCGCAGCGAGCTGGAGATCCTGCTGTCCATGGAGATCAAGCTCCGCCTCCTGGACCTGGAGAACGTCCCCATCCCCGACAGCGCCCCCACCGTGCCCAAACCGCCCAGCAACTACAACTTCTGCTACGACTTCAGCCAGACGGAGCAGTAGGCCAGCTCTGGACGGGTTCTGGCTCTGGACGGGTTCTGGCTCTGGACGGGTTCTGGCTCTGGACGGGTTCTGGCTCTGGACGGGTTCTGGCCCGTCCGACCCAGCTCTTCTTCTTATCCGACAGATTTTAGCTCTTTATTGTGGGCGGTTCCGTTGAACCGATCCAGATCTTCCTGCAGAGCGGCTGCTTGTGTGACGGTGCATTTAAAGTGTCTTTACATTCAGAGAATCGTTGCGTTGCTCCAGTTCGGCCCAAACGCTCCAGACCTTTAGAAAACGGTTCTGGTGCTGCAGTGAATGAAACTATTATATTTCTGTGCGGTTCAGTAACTGTGGAGCTTTTTCTGCTTCAGTTTCAACAGATTTTGTACCAAATCTGATTATTCCTGTGTGATGCTGACGACGTGTTGTGACTCTAAGCGAGGCGTTTTCTCGGTACGTGTGACTGAAGCCTTCGGTCGGTTCATTTCAACTGATTTCACTTTAATGCTTTTTATGAATTTACACCAATAAACAGTTTGCATTAGAAACCTACTTTATTTTTCATCTTTTAGTCTGGACATTAGTGAAGCTGAAGAAACAAACAGCAAAGTAGAAAAAGCATCAAAGGCATTTTTATCAAATCCAGCAGAAATAAAATCTGAAGCTGCAGTTTTACTGGATTTTCTTCATTTCACCAAAAGTTCATCAATGAAACTGAAACCTTGTTCCAGCCGATTCCTGCAGACGGATCAGAACCAGAACGTTTCCTTCATTTATCCAGCGATTCATGATCAACTGAGTTCCCGGGTTTTTCCCGAGCTGACAGGAAGTACCGAGTCGGAACAGGAAGTGGAGGAAGCAGAGAGCAGCTGGAATGTTCTGGATCCAGGAGGAGCGTCGGGATCCTGAGCTGTCACGGCCAGAACCAGCTGCCAGCCGGGTCAAAGGTCGACAGAAACACTGATCTGATAAACAGACTCATTAACGGAATCAGAAAATAATTCATAAACTTTAAGTTATTATTTGAAGTAGATCCTGCTGCTCTGAGTTTCTACATTCATAGAAATCATTTTAAATAAATCTTCACATCATTTCCTCTGGTTTTAAATAAGCAATAAAAACTCATCAGTGTGTCTGAAAGCTCCAGTTGCAGCTTCAGTCAGTCAGCATCAGGTCTGCCGCACCAATCAGCTTGTGATGGACGTTTTCCAGAAATGGCAGCTGTGATTGGAGGAGGTCCACCGTCGTCATGGAGATGTTTTTACATCTGGACACGTCCAGCGTCTTCAGGCGTCTGCAGTGCTGCATCAGCAGGTGCAACGTCCTGCAGACGACAGGATGTACGGCAAGCCGGTTTAGCATAAAATCAGCTTCACCACGTTTACATTCTGAAAGCGGTTCACATCTGAAGTTATATTCTGACAGGTATGAATGACATCAGATTTACATATGGAGGCTTTAATTCATCACATCTGCAATTAATTACTGAAAAATATTTCAGATAAATTATGACTAGTAAGGAAGTAAATTTTTGTTCTGACTAGTCATAATCCCAATTATGACTAGTAAGTGTATTTTTAGACAGAAGATACATAAGATTCAACTGGAGGAAAAATAAATGGTAAATATTCCGTTTATATTCACTGCACAAGACTCCACTGCTGAAGGAAAATCACGATGAACTAAAACTTTGACTTTCTCCAAATGAATTCGATATTTAATTTCTATTTCTGCATTTGAATTGACATTTTGACTGGTCAGGATTACATCACTGACTTGTGGAATAATTATTCTGTCAAAACGTTACAGATTTATTTAACATTTTGAAATTGAGACGAAAGGATTTTTGGATTGCTTGGTTTTCAGCTGGTCGACAGGTTTTACATCTTCAGAGAAGAAACAAGAAATTGTTTCCAGATTTCTGAAGCATTTTCTCAATATTTTGTTCAGGAAACCCAAAATTCTGCAGGCAGATGTTGGGGCAGCACAAGGGGGCCTGACGATAAAATTCCTAATTCAGAATCTAAAAGTCATAATTCATTTCTCATAATTACATTCTAGATATTTTGATGTAATTACAGATATGTAACACTTCAGAGAATCTGGTGGCGTGATTTCTTGAATTCTTCTTCGTTCAGAGCGATGATGTCATTTTCAGATAGCTGGAATCGGCCTGCAGGAGGTCAGGGGTCATGTGAGGAGGACTGCCCCCTACCTGTCGGTGATGTTGCTGCAGCAGGCAAGCTGCAGGTGCTGCAGGCGCTGCAGGAAGGGCACGGCCCGTGCCACGCCGCCGTCGCTGATGCCGGGGCAGTGGCTGAGCGCCAGGCTGGTGAGGCTGCGGCAGCTGCGGCCGACCGCAGCCAGGCCGGCGTCGCTGAGCTCCGGCAGCATGCACAGCGACAGATGCTGCAGCTCCGGGAAGCGGACCACCTGGGACAGGAAACAGGAAGTACCGGCTGAAGGTCATAGTGTCACAGATCTAACTTTGTAACTGTTTGTAGAAAACAGGAAGGGAAAAACCACAGAGTCTGGTTCTGGGTCTGGTCTGCCTCAGAACCAGAACCAACATGGAGCTTCTATACTCTTAGAATCTGGAACAAACACCGACTTCCTTGAATCCTGGGCTGCATTCATAGTGAAACTGTAGAAGAATATAATCATCAGTGATGGCATAGTTACTTTGAAAAAGTAACTTAGTTAGATTACGGACTACTTGATTTGGAAAGTAACTAAGTTACATTAGAAGTAACTTTTTTAGTTACTATCAGCAGCTGCTAACAACAACAACGCTGTGAAAATCACATTGATCTTTGCCAAAACTTAGTTGTAAGTTATTTTATAACATCAACAAAGGTTGAACTGAAGGGGAGATTTTTTAATGGTTACAACAGTAGAACATTTTTTTAGTAATTTGTGTGTTTCTGTTGTCTGGAAAACTCTGAGAAGGATTTTAAAGCCCCCATCCTGCCCCCAGCCTCCAGGTTCTGCGTTACGGCCC
>CAEFZX010026561.1:0-74479 GCA_903066825.1 Alfaro cultratus | reverse complement strand
CGGGGCGACTGTGGCTGTGTGGTAGAGTAGTCGTCTTGCAATCGGAAGGTTGTAGGTTTGATTCCAGCTTCCTCCTGCCACATGTCGATGTGCCTCTGGGCAAGGCGCTTAACCCCAAATTGCCTACCGATCTGCGTATCGGTGTATTAATGTGTGTGTGAGTGCGAATGGGTGAATGTGACTCTAGTGTAAAGCGCTTTGGGTGGTCAAAATGACTGGAAAAGCGCTATATAAGTTCAGTCCATTCCAAATGTGCTGGTGGCATTAATTTAATCTAAAATTACGTAGCTTCTAAATGTGAGCACGAGGAGAGGTTTTGAGTACAAGCTTTGAAAGTTTTAAGAAGAAAAGCATAAAGTCCTGCTTTCAAAATGAAAATGTAAGCAAAAGTATTAAAAGTTTTGAGACATGAAATCCTGCTTTCAGACTGAAATGTGTTCTCATGTATTAAGGCAGGAAAATGCCCCCAAACGCTTCTCTACTTTATCTTTAGAGAGTGTTAAGACATCGAAACAATGACTGATCAGCAGGGGTTAAACTTCCCACAGCTGACTAAAAATAAACTCAAAAAGATGAATACTAGCACAAGCTAATGCTAATATTAACAAAATCCTCTCAAATATTTTAACTATGTAAGAATATTCAAAATGAGAAACTAAAAAAATACTGAAAACATTAAAAAGTGTAGAAGAAAACTTTTTAGTGATTTTATTTTTTACACTAAAAGAAAATACTTTATGTAAAAGCATTTTGACTGAACACTTTTACATTAAAGAAATGTCAGGATATATTTTTAAGGAAAAAAACTGAAAATACAGAGACTATTTAAAGGTTGAGTTATACTAAAATTGTTAAATATATATACAGGGTGAATAGCAAATGTAAACACCAAAAAATATGTATACATTTGAATTCAACACATTGGAAAAGATTAAAAACCTTTTTAAAAGTTCTAAAAAATACTCTATATTAATTTAATCTTCAAAAGATGTGTTAAATACTGATAAATATACATTTAAAATATTAAACGTCTTTAAAACTAATAAGTTTACTCAGTACACAAGAAGGTTACATTTTACTATTTATTTGTTTTGGTAATTTTTTAACCTTTCCTTTCATCACACATTGATTAAAACAAAAAGAGAAAAAGAAACAAGACAAATCTAATACAAAATAGATAATTAATGTCTAACTTCCTGTCAGGGGGAAGAACACAAAGTGCCGACCAGGAAAAGCGTGTTGGTGGAAGAAGAAGCTGATTATTCTTCCACTGTGTATTTTTTATACATAGTTCATTATGAAAATCAAAACAGCTGAATCTTTCCTATTTCTTCCTTTCCATGTTGTGAAGTAGTCTTTACCCATTTACTTCAGTTCAGATTTTACAATTCGATCCCAGTGTTTGGTTCCCGTTTCCTCTTATTTCTATTTGCTATGTGTCAGTCTCGTTAGTATTGTCTTTCAGGTCTCATATTACAAAGTGATCAAAATAATCTTCCTGCCCATTAAATCAACATCGTCTTTCGTCAGAGGCCTGGTTTCAGCCTGAGGCTGGGATTTTCTTCATGACGGCAGCAATGCGAACCGACTCGTTTCATATCGACTCCCAGTGACAGTGGGGTGATCAGAGGAGACGACTTTAATATCCCGAGTCATCGGTCCATCATCACTCTGTCACATAATGTTTCTGTGGTTTTCTGCTTCAGACAGTACTCCTTTGTCTTAGTTCTGTTTTTATTTTTCACATCAAGCTTTAAATAGTGAATCTACAGTAAAGAGAAGAAGATCCTGGTTGTGAGAATTTGTCGTAACGTCTTCTTCTGTGAAGACTAATTTATGAAATTAACTAATGTATAAAATCCAAATTTTGCGCATTTTTGTTCTTCAATTTAAGACTCCACTGTTCTAAAAACAGCTCAAGCACTTAAAAAAAAAAACAAAAAGCACCCAGCCGGTTTTTATCAATAGGTTTGTTTTTGATGACAAAATGTCATGTCATCAAACCATTCTGAAGGTTTCAGAAACCTTCAGAATGTTGAGTCATACAGGGCACTCCGCCTGTCACCTAGCAACCCCAGCAGAGTTCCGCCTGTCACCTAGCAACCCCAGCAGCGTTCCGCCTGTCACCTAGCAACCCCAGCAGAGTTCCGCCTGTCACCTAGCAACCCCAGCAGAGTTCCGCCTGTCACCTAGCAACCCCAGCAGAGTTCCACCTGTCACCTAGCAACCCCAGCAGAGTTCCGCCTGTCACCTAGCAAGCCCAGCAGAGTTCCGCCTGTCACCCAGCAACCCAGTTGAACATTTGGTCAACTGGTTTTCTCGCCGTATGCTCTGTACAATGGCTGCTGGAAAAGACAAAGTGTTTAGTGGTTGACTTACCATCCAGAAACCACTTTACTGCATTCATATTGATTGTTCAGGAGGCTCTATTATCCATCCATCCATCCATTTTCTTCCGCTTATCCGGGGTCGGGTCGCGGGGGTAGCAGCTTCAGAAGGGAAGCCCAGACTTCCCTCTCCCCAGCCACTTCTTCNAACCCCAAGGCGTTCCCAGGCCAGCCGAGAGACATAGTCCCTCCAGCGTGTCCTGGGTCTTCCCCGGGGCCTCCTCCCGGTGGGACGTGCCCGGAACACCTCTACTAATGCTTTTCAAAGAAGACATTTGTTTTTATCTCTTCAATAATCTACTAAACAGACAATATTTTAACAAAGTCCTTTGAGATCTCAAGATATGAAGAGCATTATACTGTATATAAATCTATTATTAGAGTAAAGTAGTCTAATTGTAGAAAAGGAATCTGCAACTCTTTGTTGAATTCAATATATATAATCAGTGCTTTGCACATTTTAGTAAAACAATTGGAGCGGGGGTTAATTCTCGTTTTTTCTTTTTGATTTGGCAACAATGGTTGGGCAGTGCTTTCTTTTAGCAAAGAAAACACAAATATCGTTAAAAGAAAAATACTTAGTTTTGTATCTGAATTAAAAAAAAAAGCAAGAACATTTTATTGGTCTATAAAAATCTCAGTTTAATTGCAAATTCTCTCCCTTCATGAATTGTGGACCGAGGGGCCAAACAGAATCATTCAGAGGGCTGCAAATTTAGTTAATTTTAAAGAAAACAAAGATTATGATAAAAATTCTAAATTTAATCTCATAATTCTGACTTTTTTTCTCAGAATTGTCTTGTGTTTTGATTAAAGTCAGAATTCTAAGAAAGAGGGCCACAAATGGCCCCTGGGCCACACTTTGGACATCCCTGGGTCAGATGAAAAATATCTTTTTTTATCCTAAAGGGAAATTAAATGTTGTGACTCATATTAATTCGTCAATCAATTAATCGTTGTCTGCTGCCCTAAAAATGTAGGAACGATGTAAGAAAAGTTAGATCTGATGTAAACAGTAGAAACTGGCGAGGCCAGCGATACTCATCTTTTGACTTCAGCTGCTTTTTTGCTGTTTTTGTTTCTCCTTTTTTTCTGACTCACATCCTCCAACAATCATCTGAGTGAAACTTCACCTCTTACCCCTTTTTCTCCCTTTCTCTCTGTTTTCCAGAAAACGCCCTCTATCTCCTCCGCCAAAGTTGTCAGGGAAAGGCCCGGCTGTGCCTTCGAGCAAGCCGCCCGGCCCGGCCCCCGCCACCAGCGCCGCCGGGTCCGGTCCGGGTCCAGGCAAAGCCAGCAACACGCTGTCGCGCCGCGAGGAGCTGCTGAAGCAGCTGAAGGCCGTGGAGGACGCCATCGCCCGGAAACGAGCGAAGATCCCCACCAAATGAGCGAAGATCCACCTCCAGGCAGGTGGAGTTTTTCCTTTCCCCCGCCCGGACCGCCGCCGGTCGGCACGGCGGCCCCAGCAGGACGCGGGCGGGGTCGGAGGTTAGGAACGACTCGTGGACTCGACTTTGCGAGAGCGGAGGAGATGATCGGAAGCATCTTCCTCACCTGGATTCCTCTCCTCTTCATCACCATCGTCCTGTTCCTTCATTTTTTTCCTTCGGTTTTACCTTCACATGTTGTACAGAAGCAGCAGCAGCTTGTCAGATAATTTCCTGTATGAATAAAGATCATAAGGATGTGAAGTATTGCTTTTTTTTATAATCTACTTTTGGTTTTCTTCTTCTTGGCTCTTAAGTGACGAACCAGTGTTTGAATTTCTTCGTGTCACGCTTTTCGTTGCAGTCCAGCAGGTGAGATAAGGACGTCTAGAGACGAAACGTCTCACTTTTGTGACAAAAGACTTCTAAATAAACTATTTTAATAAACAGAAGCTCTCTGGGTGATTCCTGTTTCCTGGTGTTTGCTCAGCTCAGTCATCCATTCAGCGTTTTGTCAAATATTTTTATAAAATGCATAGAAATCCACTTTTTACGCTTTATTTAAACAAGCAGCAGCTATACTATTTATTTACAAAGCGCTTTAAAACAAAAGCTACAACAAAGAGTACAGATAAGAATTAAACATTTATATCACAAAAAATATAAACTATAAAATGCAAAGATGGAAGTAAGAACAAAAATCTGTATGCATCAAATGAATTAGGTAAACAAAAGTATGCAGCACTTACACAAACGTACAACCAGGGCTGTTACTTAGACAAATACATGCAAATATTCACGTATGGAAATTTCCCTGACAGCCTTTTTGTTGGTGATCTGTTATTGATTTAACATATAGCTGTACATCTTTCACAAAATGAAGAAAATATGGCATTTTATTAACAAATTCACATTAATGATTTAAAAAATTTGTGAAAAGATTTAGATATTTATTATTAAAACATTGAGCATCTTTTCTTGGGAATCCAAAACTAAAACTTATTTTCTATCATAAGGAAACTTCTCTCAAAATATTGTGATCAATAAATCTGCTAATGCTAAGCTAGCCGTAATATTCCTGACTTCGCGCCATTACCCATAATTCATAGCGAAAACCGTTTTGTTTTGTTTTTTATTTACTGGTTTCTAACTTTTTTGAGTTGTTGTGACAGCTGACAAAAAGCACAAGTTGAACCCGAAGTCATGTTTGAACTGATAAAGCCGCCAGTTACGCACTAAATAACAGGATTTGTCGTTAGCTCTCCTCGGTTTGTTACCCGGAAGTATAAAACCGGACGGCGGAAGTAGTGGTCTGTAATGGCAGCCTACCTTCCTTCACAGAAACTCATAGATATAAATAAATTATTTATTTCTTCAGGTCAGAAAAGTTGAACGTTAAGCAGTTTGATTAAGGCGCAGAAGATAATATGGCATTGTATATGGAGGAAATAGTGCCAACACTTTTTTAAACCATGTGTTGCCACAAACGTGTTTTATTCCTACAACATTTTTAAAAGAAATTTCATGCTTTATTTTTTCACTTTCTGTGCTCAATAATAAACTTTAAAAATGATATTGATTACTGGAATCAACAAAATAGTTGGATTTTTGCAGGAAACGGATCAGTAAATTAAAAGATACTAAAACCATAAAAACTGTCTTGCATTAGTATCCTTTTTTTGGGTTGATTTTTTTTGGTCTTATTTAGACTTCAATAAATTCCTTTTTAGCAATAGCAGCTCAATAATATATAAATATATTAAATATAATAATATAAAATAATATTAAATATAATAATATTTAACTTTGTGCATTAAAAGTGTAAAAGTGGCTGTCTGCAGAATGTCTTGTTTTGCTCGTAATATTTGTATTTTAATTGTTTAAAAATATTAATTATTAGTGTTAATTACTGTTAATTAGAATTTATCAAGACAACAATAAATCAAAATTCTTATAAGATTTTTTTCACAGTAAATAAACGGTGATAAATTCCCATTCCTGATGGAAATACATTTATTTTTAATCACTTTATGATTCTTTTAAAAGTTTTTTTCTAATTTAGATAAGCTTATCTGATTCGTTTGACACCTCACTTATCAACAATCACTTGTTTTAGATAAGTCTGTTAACTCTACCTTTATCAAAACTGGTTTACATTATTAACCAAATCTCAGTTTTGCATTGTTGCTTAAGCCTACACTGTGTTAGGGGGAATATTTGCACGTTTTGATAGAAAAAACTTCTTTGAACCTTGTAGGAACTCAAGTGTTGTAGAAACAGCTTTTTTACAGTTACTGTTTGCTCAGGTTAAAGTTGCTTCCCCTGTATTCAGAAAAATTCCCCCTTTGAGTTTGGTGTGAAGAAAATTCCCTGCATTTTCTTGACATATCTAATAAACTATTATAACATCCCAGAGGTCTAAAAAGTTGCCACATAATGACTTTTGTAAAACAGGTTGTGGTTTCTTCTGATTCTCTTCTTAATCTCTAAACAAAAGGCAGCTATTGTGCTAAAATAGAGCTCTCTAAATGCAGAACATGTCTCAGTGCTCTGGTGACTATCTGCTGACGGAAAGTCGAAGGTTAAATACAGGCGCTGATGCAAAAATGAATTACTATTCAGAATATTTTTCTGTTTGATTGTAATCTCGATTTTGCTGGACAAACCATGAAAACATTTCTAAATATGTGTCTCTATCGTGTTCTGTAACCTTTGGCTGCAATATGAAGTATAGTGTTTATAAAAGCTGCAGAAATCAGCCCATGTTTTTTTCTGTAGACATTAATATGATTTAGGCCAAACCAGTAAAATAAATTTATCCCATATTTCAGCCAGACTTTCCACCAGAAACACCATTTAAAGTTTTAACAGTTCAAAGGAAGTTGGACTGTGATTGTTTAAATTGTGTTTTTAATACCTTTTGCAGTTTTCTGGAATCACAATTCAAGTTTGATGATTTTTTTCTGATTTTCCCACAGAAGCTTCAACTTACTGATGATGTCACACACGCTATATTATGACCCTATGAAATATTCAGAAACATTTTGGATTGCAGCTGCTGTTATATTCACAGTTTCATCTCCACATGTACAGTTTATACATCAAAACGTAGGTATTTCTGTCTACTTTCATTCGCTGCATCTCCCACTGCTGTATGATTTACAGTTTTCTGTCAAATCAGCTCGGAGCGCAGAGAGAGCGCCCAAGCTCTTATTCACTCCCATTATATTTCAAGGCTAAATTCTTTTCCCAACTGGAATTGATGGCTCCCTTTAACCTTTCATATGTCCAACATTAAACACCGCAGATCCATAAAATCTTCCATGTATGACTACAAGAGTGTTTTCAAACTGTATGCCAAAAACTTCATCAGTACGACTTTTAGTTTTTATGCAGTGAATGTTTGTCTGAGGCTTAAATTGTTGTATGGAATTCTGTCAGAATATTTGATAAAGAGGTTCTGCTTTCCAAAACAGGAGGGCAATCGCCATGGCAACCGATTGCCATAACAACCAGGGACTTGTCTTACTCACCAGCTTCTCTCCATCTTTAAGTAAATTACATATTCTCAATAGGTTTGAAAGAGGAAGGTTGACATATATAATATAAAGTTTCAGTGATTTAATTTAAAAAGTTAAACAGTTTTTATATAAATCTTTTATTTCTGTTAATTTTGATGATTACAGATAAAAGCAACACAATTCAGTGTTTTAAAAAAATATTAGATTTTGAGATAAAATCGGTTTAATAATAGGATTCAAAGAACAATAAAGTAAAATCGAGTGAAAGGGGAAAAGTACACAAGCAACAGGTATAACTGCAGCCATTTTGAGGATTGAGAAGCAACAGTAACATTAATTAACATTAATTAAGCGAAGTTGTGAGATTTAATTTCTTGGTAGAACTTGGCAGCTGTTTGTCCTAGTAAAAGTACCGATATGTGGTTAGATGACCACAGTGTTTCTGTGTTTGTACTGTGCAGTACATTAAGATATTTTTCAGTACAGGTTAAAAATAATCTTTTAAATAGTTTAAATTGTTGACTTTTATGTGGACTGAAAAGATGTAAAAATTCATTTGTTGCCTCGTTTATTGTAATACTGAAGAGCACAATGTTCTCGTAATTCATGAAAAAATATTAATGAGGTTGATGTAAATCACTTCCTCTAATATTTCCACGCTAGAACTACAACAGCAGAGTGATGTCATTGTTTACAGTGAGGTAATGTCACATGACCCAAAACTCTGCAAAACATGCACATTATATTTACTTCTCTATTCTGCTTCTCAGGTGTTTGCATTCAGGAAATTATCCATATTTCCCAGCTAAAAGTCTGCAGTAACTTATCAAGAAATGTTTTTGTTGTTGGATGACATGAAACACATAAACTAAAAAATACAGTTTCTCATCACAAAAACTAATTTTGAATATAAAAAAACATACTTTTGTTTACAATAATAGCAGTCCAGACAAGAAACTGCCTCAGTGGCAAAATAAATAAATGAAAATGAATTAATATTCAGCTTTTAAATTGGTCTGATGTTCTGAAACACTGAAGTGTCACAAGCATGTAAAGAAATAGGAAGTTTGGATGGAGGGGAAACATTTTTTCACACCACTGTCCATCAAAATACTTCTGCAGAAGAGGAAATTATCTTGATAAAATATTGACCCCAAACACACCAGTAAAGAGGAAGATCTTCAGTCTGCAGCAGAAACACTGGGATGACAGTAAGTTCAAATAAAGTTTATTAGTATAACACATTTCAGCAACATTTGCTGTATGCACTGCAAAAACACACAATCTTACCAAGTATTTTTAGTCTACTTTTTAGTGCTAATATCTTGAGAAGACTATTAAGTTGCATGTAACTTTTCAGCAAGACATGAGAGCTTGTCTTGAGTTTTAGAAAAATCCTTAATATTGATTAAAAAGTTCTAGTTCAGCTGTCAGATTATTTCACTTGTAACAAGACATTTTTCCCAAGTTATAAATAAAAACAATCTGCCACTGAAACTAATGCTGCTTTACGATGGCGTGTTAGAGCTGCGCTAAGAAAACTGAAATAAATAAAAAGGCAAGAATATTCTGAGAATAAAGTCATTATTATAATATGACAAGGATAAAGTTTGAATATTACTTCTTTATTTTCTTATTTGGCTTTATTCTTATACAAGTTTATTCCAGTTTTTTTTTTTTTTTTTTGTCTTAGTATGGTCCTAAAACTCAATCATACTTTTTAACCAATATTAAGGAACTATTTCCTAATATTGGTTAGAAGAGCTTAAAGAAGAAGAACAGAGCCACTCTGTAGTAAACAAGTCTGTGTTCCCGATTCCGTCGCTGTTGCATCACTCCGACATGTGGAGCAGAACTGAAAGTAAAGCCTAGTCCTACAAAATCACAATTTTATCTGGGCTTTGCATGCATCCTTTAGCAGAAGAATCATATTTTATTTACAACATTGACTCCTTTCATAAATAAATAGATTATTTAAATTTGTAGCTGTTGACTTTTCAGTTATTGAAGACGGTGAGCTAATAGAGTTGCAGTATTAAGAGAAGTTCAAACCCGACACACAGCTAGTCGGAGCCAACCCGAACTACAGTAGGTTCTGTTGGAAGCTAATCACAGCCGATTCCATGCAAAGACCAACAAATCTAAACCAAATAGTTCTGCCAAATCTCCCAAATTATGGCAAACATGTCATCAAACAGACGCTAGCTAGTCTTAAGCTTGAATGAAAAACTAACAATTATCTACTTTCCAGGCACGTCGTGCTGTTTTATAATCAAGTAACTTATATTAGCTTCAGCTTTTAGAAAAATTGTATGTACTGTATATCAAACATAACTTTAAGGACACTTGACTTTGCAATTTGATGCATTGAAATTGGGCCTCTGTCTCTTTAAGAAGCTCCTGCTTCTTAAGGCAGAAGTTATTTTGATACATTTATAGATCAAAAATAACTTTGAGATATTTAGATATTTCACTTCAGATATTTTAGATATTTCACTTTAAAAATAATTTGCTGCCTTCAAATTGGCCTCTGTCTCTTTAAGAGACAGAGGCCAATCTCCCTCCATGGCAGAGTTCAAAGGTCAGAGGTTAAAAAAAAAATTTTTTTTTAAATCTGAAACTTTTTTGCTGATAAACTGTCTAAGTAAGTTATTCAATGTTTTACTTTTATGTTTTTGAGTAGATTTTGACATCTTTCTGTAATTTTGAGTAATATTTTTCCCCCAAAAAAACCCCCGGCTCAGTGCTGCCCTCTTTGGGTTAAACGGTGCCTAAGCATTTGAACTCTACTATTTTAAAACACAAACACAGAAAAAAAGCTTCTAGATTTGTCACTAGTTAGTATTTTGATAAAGAGCTGTAAGAGGGTTCTGAAAAGTCGCTAAACACAGCGACAAAGTGGATAAGTTAGCAGCAGCACTTCTCTTCCTCCGCTCATCCCCACCATTTGGCCACGCCCCTAAACGTCTCTTGGCTCCGCCCACTGCGGGAGAAACGTTCTAAATTGATCAGGGGGCGTGGCTATGCTTTAATTAGCTACACTTCAATGTCAAGATTAGAGTTAAATTTGACCCTGAGCTGAAATTCAAGTCAGGCTAAAAGAGAAAGTCGTTGTGTTGATCTATTCATTATAGTCTAAAAATAGAAGCAGGAAGTTTTCCCTGTCAAGGAAGCAAAGACAAGAAGAAAGAAAGAAAGAAAGAAAGAAAGAAAGAAAGAAAGAAAGAAAGAAAGAAAGAAAGAAAGAAAGAAAGAAAGAAAGTATGGAAAGTATGAGTTACACTTTCCAGAAGATTTGATTTTGACTCTGTGTTTTACAACAAGAAAAGTTATTAATAGAGCTGCTTTTTTAACTTTCATGTCAAACTGATTTGCTTAAAGAGGCGGGATTATGTACTTTCCAGGTACATAGTGTTACTCAATAGCTTGATAAAGTAACAATGTCACCTTCAGTGGTTATGAAAACATTTTCTGTATCACAAACACCTTAAAATTAAATTTGACTTTGCATCTGACGTTTTGAAATTGGCCTCTGTCTCTTTAAGAAACTCCTGCCCTTTCTCATACTCCTCCTTCAGCGCATCATCACAACAATGCTCCTCTAGGATGCCATTTTTATAAAAATGCAGAATCTTAAGTATTTTTGTCTAGTTTCTGCTGTAAATCTTAGAACACTTGAAAAATTAGACCAAACTAACTTTCAAGCACATTTTCAGCTAGATGTAGAAGCTTGTTTTAAGTCAATAATTCCTTAATATTGGTAATAAATAAAAGTGCTTCACTGGCAGATTTTATTACTTATAACATGTGAGAAAAATAAAATCTAATATTTTTTTATGCCAAGTCTGATTTTAATCTATTGGCTTTTTGCTTTCTTTTCTTAAAAATAAATTAGAAAGGACAGAATCAATTGAATTTTTAATTAAAAGAACATAGTCAGAATATTAGCAGAGAAAAGATGCAATTTTACCAGAAAAGCATCTTCATGTTATGAGCAGCCAAAGTTGTTTTAATTAGGGAAAGGCTTTTTTGAGGATCTGACATAACCAGCTCAGTCTGTGTGATTCTTCGAAATAGACTTTTAAATTCCTGCTATTAATAATAACTTGATGTTGATGTGTTAAAAGAAGAAGTATATCCTGATCTATAAAACTGATACCAAAATATAACTTCGAAAGATGCTCAACATTCCTCAATTTGTCATAAAATTACCTACTTCAATCTTCTAATATTTGAATTTTATTCTGGTAATATTAACGCTTTATTCTCATATTATTTAGACTTCATTGTTGCTTTACTGAAATCGTATTCTGAGAATACAGCCAGACCATTATATTCTGTTTAGAGTTGACTTGAATTGGAAGACAAGATGGCCGCCCTACCTGTGTTGACGTCACTCTGAACTATGGAAACGATGGAGTACATTAGTGGAAAAAATACAGATTTTCCAAAACATAATCTTCAAATTTCAAAAATTAGATTAATTGTTAAAATCAATTTATCACCCAGCTCTAGTTACAAGTAAAATAATCTACCAGTAGAGCTAATACTTTTTTAAAATCAGTGTTAAGAAATTATTGATCACTATATTCCTGAAAAGCTGCTTGTAATTTAGCTTTGTCTTATTTTGAGTGTGTTAAGGTATTTGCACTAAAAACTAGACCAAAAATATTGGTAAGATTTTGTGTTTTTGCTGTGTAGGAGATCAGACGTGTGTTTGCTAACTGCTGCTGCCGCTAGTCTGTAGGAGCTGAGTGGAATAGGGGTTCTAAATGTAACATGTCGGATTTAGTTTCAGTTCAGGTCTCTAATTAGTTCTAATTAGTCGTGTTAGATCAGGATCAGCTGGGTTGTAAACTCAAGATCAATATTAAGGAATTACTGACCTAAAACAAGCTTTTATATCTTGATAAAAAGTTACTTTTAAGTTCCTGTCAAGGTAGCAAAGACAAGAAGAGAGAAAGAAAGAAGCTAACCACAGCCGATTCCAAGAAAGAAAGAAGCAAAAGTTGATTTAAGTGCAACAAGTTTCTAAAACTCAGTAGTCATTTCAAGTCTACTAAGATATTCGCATTAGAAGTGAGACAAAAACAAATGGTAAGATTTGTTTGGTAGCTGCTGCTGCTAGTCTGGAGGGACTGAGTGGAATAGTGGTGCTAAAAATAATATGTTGGATTTAACTCAGGTTCAGGAATCTAATTAGAGTTAATTAGTCACGTTCGATTGGGATCATCCAAGTAGTGAACTCAAGATCAGTTGGACTTCTGAATGGCTCAATAAAATCATAAGGTTTTGGAGTGTCCTAGTCAAAGTCTAGGCAAGTGAAGTTGTGGTCCAAGCAGCAGCAAGGTGTGTTTTTATCTTGTGTTGCCTGTTCTAAAGTATTTATTTTTAAGTTTTGTTTCTGATTTAGTTTCCTGTAAAACCAAAGACAAACATTTAAACGTGTGCAGAAACTTTTTTTAATGATTTCTGATGAACACCTGTGCAGAGACTCACCTGAATGCCCCTGAACACTCCTGCTGATAAGAGGACATTCCCCTTACATGATGGATGAAGCTCCGTATTGACTAAGTGCCACCCGACTGTCACGCACCGTAACTGGATCAGGGCTCATGCGGCTTTCCTTTGATCCTGAAACAAAAACAGAATCAGCTTGGCTTTTAATTTAGAAACAAAGCTGCGATGTGCAGCGCGAAGCTCAGCGGGCGTCACCGAATATTTTTCTGGAATGCAGTCGGGTCGGCCGGGCAGAAGCTTACGATTGCATACGTGCTTCCTGCAGCTTTTGGCACTTCAAAAACTATTTCACCCGCAGACGTGCCCACCTACTGCCGCGAATGCTTCACTGATAACGTTATTTAGAACACTGGTGTCCAAAGTGTGGCTCAGGGGCCACTGGTGGCCCTTGGAATAAGTTTGTGTGGCCCTGACTGCAGTTGAAGGATGGTACAAATTGGTCCCTCTAGCACCTTTTTGTAACTGTTTTACAAGATTTTTATATCTTAAATGGAAAATGTACAGAAACAAAGAGTTTCTTTTGTTATTATTTTTATATTTTTCTTTTATTTTTACTTCATACAAAGTTATGCCACAAATATTCAGCAACTTTTTACTTATGAACTTAGGCTAAACTCAACAAAGGTTTTAAAAGAATTTATTTTGTTGTTGTTGCTGGAAATCAACTAAGAACATTTTATAGACCAACAAGGTGGTAAATAAATGGCCCAAAAAGTTTAATAATTGTAAAAAATTAAGGCAAACGCCACATTAATTTTGGTTTTGTTCAAATATTGCTTGTTTAACTCATTGTTGTGGATGAATAGCATTTTACGCAGAAACACACTTGGGATACACTACAAAAACATAAAATCTTACCAATTATGTTTGTCCAGTTTCTAGTGCAAGTGTCTTAGTACACTTTAAAAAGTAAGTGTAAATTTAAGTGATTTTTCAATAAGAAACAGGAGCTTGTTTTAAGGTAATAATTCCTTAATATTGATGAAGAAGTACTAGATCCTCTAGCTGATTCTTTTAATTTATAATAAAACATTTTTTCCATTTTTAAGTAAAAACATCTGCTTGTACATCTTGCTGAAAAGTTACTTTTAAGTAATTTTTTTTTCTTATTTTAAGTGTACCAACATTTGCACCAGAAACAACTGAAAATATTTGGAAAGATTTTGTGTTTTTTCAGTGCACTGCACATCTCCACAAACAGACCATCCCCATGGTGACCATGGTGGAGGCAGCATCATCCTGTGGGCTAGAAGGTAAAATGAATGGAGCAAAATATCAGGAAATCCTGGAGGACAAATTATTTCCATCTGCAAGATAACTTTGACCTTAGAGGACATTTATTTTCCAGCGAAACAACGAGCTACAGCTACACGGTGGAGGTTCTGGAGTGGCCTAGTCAAAGCCCAGACCTGTTCACAACTGTTTCCTATCAAATTGGAACAGTGTAGCAGGAAGAATGGAGGGAAACTGCAGCATCCTGGCTGGAAAACCAAAGGTGCATTTACTAAATACTGACTTGAACGGTGTGAATATTTATTCAATTTCTTATTAAATGTCACATATTTTTACTTGAGTGTCTTTATTTTTGGCAGAAATCAGTTCTCACTATGCATTTAAGTTTTCTTTTTTTCAAATAAGCCAAGTTTTGTTTATCATCCCTGATTTAAAAACACAATAAAAACAATAAAACACCCCAGGGCATGAATACTTTTTATGGGCTCTAAATCACTGATGAGTGCTGTCCAGGTTTCAGAGCTGAAATCAGAACCCAAAGTTCTGTAAAAAGAGCTTCAACGGGAGGGAAAAACCTCGTTTCAGTCAAACAGGCAATAACATTTTACCGGTCTAGTTAAAGGATAACCAACGACGCAATGGCAGATGCATTGATTTATGACCAACAACATGATGCTAGAGAAAAGGAATGTTGTGCTGGAAAAGTGAAAGCAGCGGCGAGAAAGTGAGGAAGGTTTGAGGAACCGTGGAATCCACCAGGTTCTTCCTGTCTGAGGTTAGCCCTGTTTCTGATTTACAGCCGTGGAAAAACAAGACGCTCATTGTGCTGAAAGAGGATCCAACTAATTCAGAAACAATGCGGAAAACCATGGAGAAAGAACGTCTGCTCACAAAATGTTTTATTGATTCAGCAGTTTGTTTAGAGACAATTTGGTTTTGTTTATTTTACAGAAAAATAGGATGTTTTTGGAATATATTTGTCCAAAATATTGCAGAGTCCTGCAGAACATAACTAATAATAATAATAATCTTTTTTTTTTTTAAATGGTACTCAAGTAAGAGTAGCGCTACTTACACATGTTTTACTGAAGTAAAAGTAAAAAGTAGCCATTAAAAATGTACTGTTGCTTAGTGATAACCAGTTTCTGTTGCAGAACTGCTGATACAATGTTGTTGTTGTTGTTTGATGGATGCAGTTTTTCCCTCCATCACCTGATGGGAGAAATTTGGGCCACCACCTGATGGGAGAAAAGCAGAAGCTTCTTGATGATCTCGTGCTGTTTGAGGTTTTTTTTATATTAATTCTACACTATAGTTTCAGTTTCTTCTACCTTTGAATTTTAATTTTGGCATCAAATTTCTGCTTATTTCACCAGCAGTTGTTGGGGGGAGGAGCCTGGACATGTCATGCCATCCAAACGCAAGACAAACAATGCATTGACAACCTAAGTCAAGACAAAGAATTTAGTTTAATAAAAATCACTTGGGTATTTATTTTTGGTGTCATGTTCGAAACAGGAGACAGAGACAAAGCTTCCTGAAGCAGATATGAATGATAACATTTATCAGGTTGATAAATCATTTAGACTTCCTCAAAAAAAGCGCTTATATCTGCCTATTTTCGTAGTTTTAAACACCAAATATGCCGAAATATCCAGTGGAGACCGTTTTAACGCTAGCACAGACGCTAACATCAACGGCATTTCAAATTTACGCTTTTGGACGTACAGCCAATCAGCGCGAAGGAAAAATAAACCTTAGCCAATAGCGTGTCGAGCAGCATCGTAGCTAGCTGCCTTAGCTTCCAAAGCTGCCTTTTTTCGAATATTTTAAGATTTGCTTTTCGAAAACACAAGTAGTCTGTGAATTTCCCACAAATAAATTGAAGACACGTTCTAAAGAAATAGCTGAATTTGTGAACATGGAACCACAAAGACGCTGGGGTTAGCTGGAGTTCATGACCGTTTGTCCGCCATTAGGAAACAGATGATTAACACGTAGCACCGAGTCAGAAGAAAAACAATGATAAATGTGTAGAAAAAGGAAATGTTGAATAGAATAACTCTTTATTAATCCCACATTGGGGAAATTCACTTGTCACAGCAGTACAGTAAAAAATTTCCATTCAATATAAAAATGTCTAAAAACTAAAATTAACAACTGTATTAGACTGTACAGATAAAATTCTAATTAAACAGAAACCTGAACATATGGGAGATTTTTAAATACACATATTCTCATGTTGCACAAGATCAGATGTGAAAAGTGTGACAAGAATTATTGTAAATATTGCACAGGATGGTTATATAATTGTTGAATTTACATTTATGCAGCTTTGGGAATATGGGAGGAAGTTAGAGTACCAAGAGAGAACTTTATGGAGAAAAGCTCACAGGAAAAAACAGTGCTACCAACTGTGCCACCATGTAACCTTTATTTAATTGAAACATTTTGTTATTACCATTATTGAATTTGCACACACAAGACATCGATAGTTTTTAGAGAATATTTAAACTGTTAAAATCTTTACTCCATGAGTTGATCCATTCAGCCACAGAACTTTCTTGCTGCAAAGAGTGAGCATGTGTTCAAATTACTATCAAAACCAAAACAAAACAATAAAATACTGTCATTTTATTTTTAGAAAATGTTTTTTATATATAAATTTGGCTTGTCTCCTGAGCTGAATGTCATATCGAGGCTTAGACAATTAAAATGTCATAAAATTCACTTAAATGCACATGAAATAAAAACTACCAAAAAAAGAACATGGACCTAAGACATAAAATAAATTAAAATAGTTTAAGAATAACATTTACACTCTTCAGTTAAACACTTCTTAAGAACACTAAGGAAAAAAATATTAGGTCTACTGGCAAATTATTTCACTTATAACATGACATTTTTTCCACATTGTAAATAAATAACTTTTTCATCAATATAGATTTTTTAACCTAAAATAAGCTCTTATATTTTGCTGTTAAGTTACTTGTTATTTCAAGTGCACTAAGATATTTGCACGATTCTTGGTTAGATTTTGTGTTTTTGCTGTGTTAGTTGCACTGACAGATTATAGTGAAACAATCTGCTAGTGGAACTTGAACTTTTCCTCAAATATTAAGGAATTATTGATCCTGTTTTTCTGAAAGGTTTCTTGTTTTGGCTTAATTCAAGTGTAGTAGGATTTTATGTTTTTGCAGGGAAAAGTTTGGGAGTAAATTGCTGGAATCTTAATACTTGCTCTCTCTTTGTCTTCTTTTTTTGGTCACAGTTAAAAGTGAACTTTCCCTCTTCAGTCCCTTCAAAAGCTCCAGAATTCCCACAATAATTGTCTGGTTCTGTTTTCTTTATTGTTGTGTTCTGGTTTCTTTCTTTCTTTCTTTTTTTGTCCTGTCAAACTTTTCGGTAGTGACTCAGTGTCAGATTCCCTGCATTGATTTTGAAACACAGGATGTCACCCTGGGTGTGTCGGCGTGTTGTTGCAGCTCCAGACGCCACAAAGGGACCGTGAAGACTCTTCTGGATCAGATGACCTTCACACTTTCTCTGATGATTTACTTGGCAGCTGCTCTGAACAAGATGCTGGAATTTCTGCTGCAGACTATAATTGTATATGGTGCTATTTTGGGACGAGCAGCGTTGCATCACCAGAGGAGGAGCTGAGGAAAACTGAGCTGTAATTCAAGTTTCAGAAGTGTTTTTTATGATCTCATCCTAAGTGTCCAACAGCTTCAGATAAAACTTTCCAGATTTCTATTGATTGGTTCTGGCAGCATTCAGACCCGCATCGTTGTTTCCTCATCCACGTGCGGCTGTTGACCTTTGCCCTACAACACCTGTAAAAATAAAAACAAAACTTAAACAGGTTGAGCAAGACCTGGATCGCATACGTCTACTTTACGTTTCTGCACGTCAGGTTTTAAGGATTTCATCATCATCTTCATCATCGCCATGAAAAGGTTGGAAATCCTGCAGCAGCGCCAAACAGTGAAATAAAAAACAGAAACGGGAGAAAATGTTCGACTTTTCACACCAGGAAAACTTTCCGGTTCAAAAACTTTAGTTTTAAAAACGTTTAAATATTTTCTGTTTGAGTGAGCAACTTTTTAGCTGGTCTCATCAGCGCCCCCTGCTGCTCACTTTAACGAACTTCAGCCTTTATCCGGTTTGCCCTCGTTTCTTCTTTCTAAACAAATATTCACACATAAAAGTACTTCCAAGTAACAAAAACGTACAAAATTAAACTCACAAAAATACAGCATAACATAGAAGTCTTTATTTTTGTACTATTTCTTGCAGGGTTATTTCCTGAAAATATTATATTTACATAATTTTCCCCTTTTTTCCATATTCTGTCCAAACATCATGGTGGATCTGGTTACCTTACAGTGTCAGGGAAGATTTGTTCATTAAAATGGGGAACATAAACTATCTCTTCCTGTTTAAAAAAAAAACCTCAATTATATCTTATTTGGACAAGAAACGTTTTTAAAGAGACAGTATAACGCCACACAAAGACGACAATGTGAGATAAAATGGAGAGAAAGTGGAAATTAAGATTATTTATTCCAGCAGGAAGTTATTTTTTCTCATTAACACACTCAGGGCCGGTCCAAAATGATCTGCGGACCCAAACAGAATCTCATTAGGGCCCAATTTCCCATTTAAAAAGTGAAACTCATCTATCACAAATATCAATAATCTATTTAAATGCACACACTTACTTCTGTTAGTTTTTATTTTTAAGGCTAAAATCTAACAAAAAGCCAAAGTTAAGTTTTTCTTTTATATAAAAGGTGAAGAGTAAATTTAGACTAATAATAAAAATATTTTTTAAAAGCAGAAACTTAATATATCTACTTCTAATCATACTTGATATGTTTCTATAATAATCTTAGGCAAAGCTTTCACAGCCCATCAGCTGTGATCAATATGTCAGGAATGTCTGAAGAGACAAAAAAAATAACTAAGTGTCTAATAACAAAATAATTTTTAAGACCAGATGAAATGCTGGTTTGCACTACAGCATGTAATTCATAACGAAATGTTTGAGATTTCTCACTTTGAGTGTGATCTGCCAGTGGAACTAGTAATTTTCCATCAACATTAAGCTGCTATCTTTTCCTGAAAAGTTACCTGTAAGTTAGTTTTGTCTTATTTCAAGTTTATGAAGATATTTGCACTAACTGAACCAAACATACCTGGTAAGATTTTGTACATTGGCATTGCTAATTCGCCTTCATTTGACTTTTATCATCATAATTTACTACACTTGCAGTCATATTTGAGTGGTTTTAAAACCAGCTGCAGCAGCAGGTGAGGTCATCGCCTCTCTGGGTCAGAGGGGGGGGGGGACTTCCGGTTACCTGGTTTTTATTTGTAATTATATTTGTAATTGTGCGTCTCTCTCTCTCTCTCTCTCTCTCTCTCTCTCTCTCTCTCTCTCTCTCTCTCTTGGTTCATTTTGGAAAGAGGAAGTCTGGGAGCGTTTCCATTTCCTCATGCCGCCGGTGTTTCCCCTCCGCTTTTCCCTCCTCCCGTCCAATCAGGTGCAAGCAAGGCGGAGCGCGGCGCAGATTTAAGTCAGAATGCCCAAACGCAGATTACAACCAGGATTTATCACAGAGATTAAACCATCTGCTGGAGTAAAAGTCTGCAAAAGAACATGGAACTGGCTCAGGTGAGTGATGGGAATCTCTCATCTCCTCCTTCTCCTTCATCATCCTCCATCATCATCATCATTCTCCTCATCATCCTCTCCTCTCTACAGATCTTCATCCTGGCGCTGTGCGTCGTGTCCGTGACGATGCATCGTTGCTATAATGAGACCGAACTGAAGGATAAGGCGGCGCAGAGGCTGAAGAAGTTCCCACCTCCCCCGAACATGACTCCCTCCCAGAACTCTCCCTCTGGCTGCCCGGTGGAGAGCTTCAAGCTGCCCGCCTCCGCGCCCGAGTCGGATCGCTCCCTGTCTCCCTGGAAGTACGAGTGAGTAGAGGCTTTAATTCAAAACGCAAAATATTCCTCTTTTTTGTTCTTACTTATTTATTGTAACTGTGAAGGAAACAAAACAGAAGCTGATTGAGATAAAAAGAGAGAAAAGAAAATCCCAACTGGATGTTGACAGACTGATGGAAACTCCAGATGATTTCCCAGTTAGACTTTAACTCAGTAAATTTCCCACTTCCACGCTAATACGATCTTTAATGTCTCTATTTGTGCCTTTTTCTTCTCTTTTCTTTTCTTTTCTTTTCTTTTCATTACGCCCCTCAGATTAAAATAAGTTAAACTTCTTTTTACGTCCGCGTAATTGCATAAAATAATAATAATAATAATAATAATAATAATAATAATAATAATAATAATAATAATATTAATAATAATAATGATAATAATAATAATAGTACAATCTTGCCAATGAGACAGAAGAAACTTTGTTTTTCTTAAATCCTGACTTTGGGTTCATGTCGGAATGGAAAGTCCCGGCAGCCTAGTCAAAGTAAAGTGCGCAAACTTTGTGACAGGTGAAAAATATCAGATATGCGATTAAAGCTAGGAATTTATTACATGACTTTATTGCATTGCTCGGATAATGAATCAAATCAATTGTTCCTTTACATCTTAAAGGAACAACAAAAAAAACAAATTGTCCTTTGTTATTTTATACATCATATTAATGGGTAGATAAATGTACTTCTCTCCATTATTGAGGATTCAGAGATCAGATTTAACCTTAACTGGCTGTTTTATTCTTCAGGGGCGTTCTTTGCATTAACAGTGTCCATGGGCAAATCTTTTCCTAATGCCCCCCAAACTCTGAACTTTTCTTTATTTTATCTTTACATTAATAACTGCAGTAAAAGTGTTGCTTTCATGCTTGACTCCCACTGAAAAGTTACTTGCAAGCTAGTTTTGTCTGATTCCAGTGTATTCAAAATATTTGCATTATTTTGAATACACTTACTTGTATTTTTGGTTTAGTTTATGCATAGTAAGATGTTGTGGTTTTGCAGTGTATTGTGTATTATGCTTTAAATCATCATGAGTTATGCTATATTAGCACTTTATGTTTGCAGTACCTTGATAATAAGCATCAACAAATTTAACCGACAGCAAAGTTGTAAAGAACAGATTCTTTATAAAAGTTAAATACTGCTTTAAGAATAAAATAAATGTCAAGTTCAGCCTTTAAAGTTTGTGTTTAAGTCTCACTGAGTCGTCTTCCTCCACCCACAGGACAGTAGAGAACCCTGAGTACTACCCCCAAACGTACACCCAGGCTGTGTGCCTGTGCACTGGCTGCATCATGCTCAAAAACAACTCGGTGATAGACAACGACGACTACAACTCAGCTAAGCTGAATGTCTCCTATGTGTTCATGAAGAGGGTAAAATGTAAGGAAGGCGGGTACCATCTGATGCTGGAGAAACAGGAGGTGACTGTGGGATGCACCTGCGTCAGACCGTCCTTGTCAGGCTGACCCCCAAACCCAGAAACTCCTGCGGACTTGGAGCTCATGGCGGCACCACCTCTGTGAGGTTCTGAGGACATATTTATTATCTATTTATTTATCCAAGCTATGATGGGTTGGTCTCTCTCAAACTAGTGTGAAGCTCTGCATAGTGCAGCTAATGGAGGGTATTAAATACCCGATTCTACAACTGATGATGTTTCATCAAAAAAAAAGCTATTTTGTACTTTTGTTTTGTGATAATAATATTTGTTGGAATTATTTATATTATTTGTTTGCATTGATTTTCATCATGAGACTGGTGGTTTTTTACTGTAGATGTTTTGTCCCAGTGGGACTTCACAGTTCAGCTTCATTGAAGCAGAATGAAACAACAAATAAATAAAATGTTGAAACTTAAATTAAAAACAAAGCAGCCTGTGTCTGAATTATTTGATTGTTCACAGATTTTCAAACGTACAAATATACAGATACATCTAGAAAATCAGAAAGTGAACTTCATTCATCACAGCAAAAACACTAAATCTTACCAACTATTTTTGTTAGTACTCTTGAAATGAAATAAAACTAATTTACAAATAACATTTCAGTCAAATTTAGGAGCTTGTTTGAATTAATATTGAGTAAAAAAATAATTTCTCTGGCAGGTTAATTCACTTATGACATGAAAATGTCTTATCATAAGTAAAATATTCTGCAGACAAATTAGCTTTAGCAATAAATATGTTAAAACTTAGGGATATACGCTGAAAAATACAAAATATCTATTTCTGTTCTGTGGCGGCAGAAATATGTGGATATATTAGTGGTTTAGAAAGAAACAGCGCCTCCTACTGTCATAGGCGTAGAATTGTATCCGAATGAGTTGCCTGTCTGGAAATATGTGAAAAATTTGGACTTTATTTTGGTTGTCTTGGCCTATGACTTTATTTATATAATTTAAAACACGAGAAGAAAGTTAAAAATTTTTTTATCAAATGTCTACTCGTCTATTTTTGACAGCAACCGTCACTGGTGGTTGATCAGAACGTAAAATTACAGTTTTGGTCGGAACTAATGAATTGGTAGTCGGACCATTTTCATCGTAACACCAGGTGGTGATAAATAAGAGCAGGTTGTTAACCACTAGCCGTAAACTCGGTAAGTTTTGGAGATTAAACAATTAATTCAGCTAATATAAAGCGACCGAATAATTACTCCGAGGTTGTGCGTGTTTAGCATCTGAAAGTCAGACATACTGCCGGTTTTGAGTCGCTGATAGCTGCAAGAAGCTAACGGAGCTAACATTAGCTTGTGTCTCGCTCCATCTGAACTGAATACAGATGATCGTTACACACCTTGACAGATGCCACGTTGACACATATCACTCTGAAAGCTTTAATCGGTGCGACAAACTTTCATTTAATAACATTTACCGGAATAGTTCAAACAGGGGCGGTCAAGAACGGGCAAAGTCTGGGGGCTAAGCCCATATTCACAGAGGAGTTGTGTCAAAAATAAGGATTGTTTTGTCTACAATTTAAATGAAAACTTGCAAAATAATCACAAAAAATGGCTTAATTTCAAAATACTTCTTTGGCATTTCCCTGAATTATTGAATAGACATTTCTACCTATTATTACCTACAATCATTAGTTAATAAACTTGTAATACTAGTTGTATTTAGTGAAAAATCCACAGTAATTTAAAGTTTGATATAAATAGAGTTGAAATCGAAATAATTTATAAGAAGTTTAGACAATAGACTTAAAAGCCTCACATTGAGTATAGAAGACATAATAGTAAAATCCAATGGAATATTGCTTAAGATAAAAAAAAAAAATTCATAAATATAAATGGTTTGTATCTTATATACTCCAGGGGAATTTCCTGTCTGCCATATTATTCAGAAATATGTAATGTGAATAAAACAAATATTGACATAGAAGTTAGGTTACAAAAGAGAAATTAAGTAGCATATGAACCAGTTAATAAACTTAGTATTTAATTGTTTAAAATGTATATCGCTTGTGCATATATAAAAATACCAGAAATAATGTATAAATCAACAAAGAATATTCTTCCTTGAAACTAAAATGCAAATATTTTGTTATTTCAATAGTTATTTATTACTTTTAATAAAGTCTAGACCTTCCTCTGGCTATGTAGAAATATGGTTTATTCAGTCTTACATGGCTATGTTAACAGAAGGAGAAAGAAATGTATAATGAAGGATTGTTTTGGGAAGGTTGATAATGCAGAGCAGCACCTTTCAGCAGCAGATAAAAGTCTGTTTTTGAGAGAACGGTTTAGCAAGATTGATGGTAGCAAGATTAGCAGACCTATTTACAATGTGGCAAAAATAAAGTGATTTACTATCAGCATAACTGGTGCAGAAAAAATACATTTTCAATTATTTTGTTTTCCTTTCTATAACCTTAATTTGACCAGGAAGAGTATGTTTGTAAAAGAGTTGTATATCATGCAAAACAATTTAATTTAAGGTAAAAAAAACCAAACATTTAAGGTTAAAAATTTTAAAAATAAATAAATAAAAATATTGCAGATAAAACCTTAGACACATTACCATCAGTTAATCCGTTGAAAAAAATATAAAATAAAATATGGCAGAGAAAATTAGGAATGCATTACATCAGTGGAATAACCTTTTTTTCTCAGCAACATTTTATTTCTTTTCCTTTTAAAAAAAAATAAAATAAGAAATACATAAATAAATAAAGTATTAATGCATTTAAATCCCACGCCAGAGTGGTGCAACAAATACAAAAAGCATCCCAAAAACCTAGAAAAAAAAACTAAAGTTAATCATTCTGATTATATTTTTAATCTCTCTAATATCCATTATGTTTACATGGCAACATTGCTTCTTTTTAAAACATATATATACAAAAAATATCTAATTTCCCTTAAAACTCTGTGGTACCCCAGCTAAACGTGTCCCGCTGTCTTTAGGGTCGCTCCGATGGCCGGGGGAGAAGCGACGGGCGTCGACCTCAGCAGGAAGTTCGTCTCTGAGTCGGAGCTCGACGAGAGGAGGAAGAAGAGGCAGGAGGAATGGGAGAAAGTCCGGAAGCCCGACGACCCGGAGGGTGGGAGCGGTGCATCCAGAAGCCCCTGATCGGGCCGACTCCGGCCCGTTTTAACACACGTTTGTGTCTGTGTGCTCACCAGAGGTCCCGGAGGAGGAGTACGACTCCCGCTGCCTGTATGACCGGCTGCAGGAGCAGAAGGACAAGAAACAGCAGGAATTTGAGGAGCAGTTCAAGTTCAGTAGGTCCTTTTATTCCCACTATACTCCAGCATTTTACTGTAAAAATCCTTAAAGTGACGATAAAAGCATAAAAATGTGTATAGTCACCCCTCATTTTGTTTATCTTTTACTTTAATTTCAGGATGGCGGCCATCTTGCCTGCCATTTCTGAGCGTTTAGAACTAATTATTGCTATAAAATGTTACCCATTTTGATAACTTTGATTAACCTTATGACTTTGGCCATCCTATTCATACAATTTATAAGTAATAATATGAAAATGAGCCATTGTCCTCCTACCACTTCCTGTCAACTCCTTCGTCTCCTTCGTCAAGTAACATTCGGTTGTTGATCACATGACTCGGGTGATGCGACAAAAGTGTAGTTTTTACGAAATACAGTTGAAAAACCACCTCATCCTTGATATAAAAAAACAAACATCTTTCTCTTCTCTGGGCCTTTTCTCCTTCGCAAAGAAACTTTCTAAAGACATCTAATCTGTTTCTGACTCGTTTTGCTGCTTGTGGCTCAATGTTGGTGCGCAAGACGTAACCAAGAGAATCCTGTTAAAGGATTTTCAAAATAAAAGATCCTCCAGACTCAAATAATACATAAAACGGAAATATTTAATTATTTCTTGCGCGGCCCGGTACCAATTAGTCCACGGTCCGGTACCGGTCCGCGGCCCGGGGGTTGGGAACGACTGCCTTAACACATATTTGGATTGTCTCAATGTAGTGAATATTTATTATCACTAATTATTATCAATTATTGATTAATGTGTGTAATTGGAATAAAGGTGGACATTTATATATTTGTATATATTGTTGAAATTGGAGGCTTTTTATTTGTTAAATAAATGTTTTTGTCCAGTCAAGTGTAAAGGGTGTGTGAGAGACATTGGAAAACATAAAATTTGTTTTATTTTACTTAACGTTGCCCCTGCTGTAGAATACAGAATACTACCACACTACAGTCATAGTAATGGTAATAAATGATATATAACATTGAATTGAAACTATATATTTTTAGTTTATATATGTTGTTTTTATCTCCAAAGTGCAGTGCTGGAAATGTTTGAAAACTTACCTTGAAAATGCCTGAGAAATGTTTGATTTTTGCTGTTGGAAAAGTGAACGAACCCCGCAGACAGAGGTGACTGTTCCTTTTTGGATGTGTCAGATTAATGCCGTGTCTGTCTTGCTGTACTCTGACAGGAAACATGGTGAGGGGACTGGACGAGGACGAGACCAGTTTCCTGGACGAGGTTTCCCGGCAGCAGGTTCTGGTGGAGAAGCAACGCAGAGATGAGGAGAAGCAGGAGCTCTTGGAATACCGAATATCCTTCACAGATTTAACTCTTCTTTTTTTTTATTGTTAACGTTATTATTCATCATTTTGTGATTTTAAAGTTGCAGAATGATGTTAAAATAGATTCAGTTGTTTGCAAGAAGTCTTGTTACTGACAATAATTTGATGCTGATGTGTTAAAAATAAGTATTTCTATTTGAAAATCTAAGTACCATTTCTCAAAATGTTCAACAATCCTCATTTTATTCTCATATTGCAACTTTTTCTGTCGTATAGTTACGATTTTCTTTGTATCATTACGCCTTTTGTTGTCGTAATATTATAACATTCTCAAATTATCACAATTTATTCTAATGTTTTTTCAACCTTATTCTCGTGACACTGATGTTATTTTTTAATATTGTAATAATCTGGTGTTTTTAAGACTTTTTTCTCGTACTATGATGACTATTCTCATATTACGACTTTATTTTAGTATAATAACGACTCTTTTACTTTTGTTATCACAACATTCTCGTATTTTAACAACTTTATTCTCTTTCATTGTGACTTTATTCTTGTAATTTTATTACTTAGTTCTTATGTGACTTTTTTGTCGAAATATTCTGACTTTTATTGTCATAAACCTTCATCTCAAAATATTAGAATATTATAAAAAATTTATATTTTTTCATTTTAGTAACTTAAATTTGTTTATAACCTATATCCATCACACAAATTTAGATATTTCCAGCCTTTATTGTTATATTTTTTACTTTTTAATTATTGTAGGTTAAGGATAATAAACGCCTAAAATTCTGCTTTAAAAAAATTAAATATTGAGGAAAAGTTAAATATGTGGACCTCGTGGTGTCACACCCTAATCATCTAATTAACTCTTTAATAAAAATGTTTCCTGCACCTTTAAATGCTCTCAATCTTGGTCAGCTGTCTGCTGAAGAAGCCACAACAAGTGATTCCTAAAAAAACCTGCATACAGAGCACTATATCCAGGAATATTCACAGAAAGTTGAGTGGAAGGAAAAAGTTTAACCTGGAATGTTGTTCTATCCCTGTTTGATCTCCCTAACTCTCCACCGACACAGCGCTCTGGTCAAGCAAGCGTCAGCATCCGCAGAGAGTCGGAGAGAGTCAGACAAGAAGGCGGGGCCTAAACAGTCGGGGGCGGAGCCAAAAACCAGCCACCTGTCTCAGGCTCATTTATTAGTGGGAGCTGTGAAGAGACGCAGGTACAAAGTTCTTCAACATGGAAATTACTCCTATAGAAAACTGAGAGTGGAAAAAAATGTGGTTCTTAATATTAGTTTTTTCTTGTTTTAAAACAAAAAGTCAGGATTTCTAAAGATAAATTAACATAGGAGGGGAAAAAGGAAACTGGATTTCAACTAGTTTACATTTTTCTTTGTGAATAATCCTAATTTAAAATTTCTAAAATTTTGACGATTCAAATTCCAGGAAAGTAAAGATAATTTGAGCAGGATTTTCCATAATTTTCCATGATGAATCAGTCGTAGAGTTTCTCCTTGGGGTTGGGAGGCTTCTCTCTTTCCTTTCGTCTTTCCTTTTTCCCCTTCTCTTTTCCTTCTTTCTTTCCCCAACATGGTATCAAACTGTGGGTTTTTCTTTACGTTCTTTGAAACTTTTTTACAGTATTTTTTTGTGATGAGTGTTTTTAGGAAACCATGGAAACCGTTTCTGAAGCCTCTTCTCTTCCTCTCAGCTCCTCGCAGTCGTCAGACGGCGGCAAGAAGCCGAGGGTGGAAAACACGAGAGGAATCGGAGACAGACTCGCAGGTGGGCATCGGTCTGAAACAGAAAAATAAATGTTTTGGTTTTTAGCAGCAAAGACGCAGAAGAAGAAACCATTCGGAAGAAAAGACACATTGACTCAGATTTGAATAAGGAAGGATGATCTAAGAAATGAAATTAGTTTACGTATCGTTCTCTTATAAAAACGGTAAAATGTTCTCAAAAAACCTCAAGTGAAAGAAGGAGCGTATTGTTTTCACCAAAACATTGTGAATATTTTGTGTCTAAATCAAACTTTTTCTTCAAATTTTCTCAGTTTTTATCGATCTTCTTGAAGTAAACGGCGCTGCTGATTGTGACTGTTTTCCTGTCCAGAGCAGGACGGAGGAAGCAGGGAAGTTGAGGACCGCCGAGCCGTCCCCGGCCTCACGGCAAAGACGCCGCCGTCGGCCGCCCACGGCATGCTGCACCTGCCATCGGCGGCCGTGTGCGTCGGCGTCTTACCGGGGCTGTGCGCGTACTCTGGCAGCAGCGACTCCGACAGCAGCTCGGACAGCGAAGGTAGCGTGGACGCAATCATGTCGCCGTATCCGCGGCACAACAGGGCCTACAGATAGATAGACACACACTCACCCACCCACAGAAACACTAAGCAAAGCGTTCAGCTGCAGCTCCAGAGCTGCACATCACTGTAGAAATCCTTCAACTGTGGATACAAGCTTTAAAATCTTGAACTGTCAAGATGGCTACCATTATTTAATATTTGCAAATTTAGTGCAAAAATACATTTTCCTTGACAACCATCTTGAAAAATGGCAGCCATCTTAAATTTTTCAATGACAAGTGGATGGAGTATTACAAATTTAATGCAAAATTTGCCTTTTTCCTTGACAAACATTTTGAAAAATTACAGCCATCTTGAGTTTTCCATGATGGCTGTTAAATATGTGCAACTTTAGTACAAAAACAAATTTTCCTTGATCATCTTGAAAAGTGGCAGCCATCTTTAATTTTTCAGTGACTAATGGTTAAATATTTGCAAATTTAGTGCAAAAATAAATTTTCCTTGATGACCATATTACATTTTTCAAGATGGCTGCCATTTTTAGATATTTGCAGATTCTCCTTAACGATCGTCTTGAAAATTCGCAGCCATCTTTAATTTTTCAGTGGCTATTGTTTATTTTTCCCCCCAAGAATTAATCCGCTGGGATTATCTGTGCCAGATTAGCTTCTTGCATCCGCATGTGAAGGATTTTGCTGAAATCTTGAGTTACCTGCTGCAGCTTGTAGAGGTGTGTTCACTCCGTTCCTCTCCCAGCTGTGAGTTAAACTGTTTCTCTTTGTCTCCAGACAAAGTTCAGCCCTAAATCTCTACCTGATCTGTGCATCATTTCATGTTTTTTCGTCAATGTGGCTCTGAAATGTAACTCCTTCCCTCGATCACGTCTCACGCAGTTTAAGCCGACCCCCCTGAACCACAGCGACTGCAGGCTGTGCTATTGGCTGAGGGAACAGAGACTGACAGCTGTGGAGCGAAGAAGAGAGGCCCCTTTAGGACTCACTGTAGGATTTTACGTTTGATGTGTTTTATCATCAGAGGAAACTTCTTTCTGTCTCAGATGTTGAAATATTCTGTGTTTGCAGACAGATTTGTGAGAGTGTGACAGTGCGACGGCGCTTCTTGCAACTGTCATGTTGTAATAAACTGATTTATTGATCAGCATCGAATCACTTGGATGTTTTTTTTATTAATTTCAGGATTTAAGGTTTAATTTTCTGGACAGATTCAGTCACAGAAAATGAAAACAGGAAAATTTTCAAATGATTTTTGTTTTCTGGATTCCTTAATTAGTAGATTAGTAGTGTTGCCTTTTATTTGTTGCTTTCTGTCCTTCCTTCGTCTTTTGCTCCTTGTGTCCTTCTGCTCTTTCCTAACTGAATTCCTTCCTTGTACACTTTTGTTTTCCTCTTTACCTCCTTCACTCCTTGTGTCCTATGTCCTTTCCTCCTCTTATTTTCTGTCCCATAACCAATTTTTTCCTTTTTTTCCCACCCTTATGTCCTACCTCTTATTTTCTTATCTTTCCTTTGATCCGTCCTTCCTCGCCTTTTGCTCCTTGAGTCCTTTCTCTCTTAGTTCAGTTAATTCCTTCCTATTGTACTTCCTTCTTTCTTTTCTACCTCCTTTGCTCCTTGTGTCCTACTGTCATTCCTCCCCTTCTTCTTTCCTTGTACACTTTCTTCTGCCCTGGCTTCCTTGTATCCTTTCTCTTCCTTTCTAACTAATGTCCTTTCCTTCCTGTCTTCTCTTCCTTCCTTCTATCATCACATTCTTGTCTTCTTTCCTCTTATAGTTTTCCATCTCCTAACCTTTTTGTTGCTTTTTTCCTTCCACCCTTGTGTCCTACGTCCATTTCCTTGCCCTAATTTATTTCTACTTTTCTCATCTTTCCTTGACCGTTCTTCTACCCAGGTTTCCTAACTCAATTTCTTTCTTATTCACTTCCTTTTTTCCTTCCTTTGCTCGTCGTGTCCTACCACCATTACTTCCCTTCCTCATGCCCTGTCTTTGGTCCTTGCTTCCTTCAGTCCTTCTTTCCCTCCTTGTGTCTCCAGGGCCTTAAACATAGAATCAGATTAAATATTAAAAACATCAACTATGCGATTAATCAGTATTTTTATTGCCTAGTGCCACATTGAAGGTAATAAAGCTCTTAGTCTACAACATTTGCACAATTAGGACATTTTTTTTTAAATATGACGCTGACTGTAAAAACGTGAAATAATAAAAACTGCTTTTATTCTTTAATAAACATTAACATTGTTTTTAAACTCTCGTACAGGGAAACCACACAGAACTGCACCTCCTGATGCATCTGCAAGATTTATTGTTAGAAATACGTTACATACAGCAGGAAAAACGTCCAGAACCATCAAATCTCCAAGATAAAGAGAAAAAATTCTCCGAATTGGAAAACTATGGAGCGCCGTTTGTAAAGTTACATAATGAGAAATTAACAGCTATAATGTGGTTTATTTATCCTGCCAGAGAAATAAAATGTGGATGTTCATTCTTCTAAGCCATGTTTTCACATACTAGACATACTTTATTAAAATAAAAAGTATATTAAAATATTTATTACTTTGAATATTCAAACTAAATATTGAGCTTGTGAATTCAATATTTAGTTAGGCAGCTAAATATTTAGAAAACTAACTTTTGTTTTCTAAAAGTTAGAAAACTCACTTAGTTGAGAAGCAAATATTTAGCTACAAAACTAAATACTCTGTTCCAAACTAAATGTTTAGCTTCCAAACTCAATATTTAGTGCCCATCTAAATATTTAAATTAAAAGTAAAATATGTATTTAGTTTTAAAGCTATTGCAAAAATATTTAATTCAAAAAGTAAATATTTTACTTCCAAAATAAATATCTAAGCTAAATATGTAGTTGGAAAGCAAATTTTTAAGCTCAAACTTAACACATTTATTTGGGAACTAAATATTCAGTTTCCAAACTAAATACTTAAATTAAAAGCTAAATGTTTAGTTTGGAAGGTAAATATTTGGACATTTAGAAACATGAATAAAATGGTGAAAATATGACTTAAAGAATTAACACAGTTTTTTTTTTCTCTGACAGGCGAAATAAAGCAAAACATTGCTGTTAATTTTTTTCTTGTGTTCAGTCGACGCTCTGCGGTTCCCCTGTTGGTTTCGGAGTCGACAGGTACAGCTCAGCCCAGCGCAGCAGAGACCCAGCCACTCGGAACCGGCTGAAGTCCTGGAGGTTCTGACCCGACACTCTGTATTTGTAGGAGAACGTTCTGCCGTCGCCGTGAGTGCCTGGGGTCTTTTTCGGGGCGGGTCCGGTCTGTTTTTGACTGTCCTCGTTACTGGGAAATCCAATCTGGGAGTCAAAGAGCCAAGATGGCGGACTCCCACTGACTTCTTCCTCCTCCTCCTCTTTTTCTTCTTCTTGTTCCGCCTCGCATCGCTTCCTCTTGGGCTTCCTGTAGCTTCCCGGAACGGTGTGGGTTCTGTCTGAGGCAGGAGGTTCTGTTGGACCCAGGGTGACTGATGAGGAGCTCGGTGGGACGCTGGCGGCGGGTTGGTTTTGGTAAGGAGGGAGGAAGCTGGGAACCGGAAGTTGGGTGCTGGGAACCGGAAGTTGGGTGCTGGGAACCGGAAGTTGGGTGCTGGGAACCGGAAGTTGGGTGCTGGCAACCGGAAGTTGGGTGCTGGCAACCGGAAGTTGGGTGCTGGCAACCGGAAGTCGGGTGCTGGCAACCGGAAGTCGGGTGCTGGCAACCGGAAGTCGGGTGCTGGTTACCACGGCAGCAGAGTCCAGTTTCGGAGTGGACTCCGGGGACGAGTCGGAGGTGGAAGGGCTGATTCCCAGAGGGGGGAACATGTCCCAGGGGTTGGCGGAAAGCAGGGCGGTTGGGTCTGGGAAAGGCGCGACGTCCTCCATCAAAGGAGGGAAATTCTCACCCGCGTCCCCCGCATATCCCGCATTCTGTATTGGATCGCCACCTGCAGGAAGGACGCGGTAAGTACTTTCTCAGGTATGCAGAGACAATATGGCACCCAATGGGGAGTTTGAATGCAAAAACAGCTGCCAGATACTATGAAGTGGTATTAGAATCACGCTAAAAATAAGTGGGTTAAAAATAAGTGACTTTATTCTGGAAATATGACTTTATGCTTGTAATACTATGACTTTTTTCTTATTTCAACTTTATACTGTCAATATTATCACTTTAATCTCATAGGAGTTTATTCTTGCAATTTTTTTACTTTATCCTTTTGCTTTTTTTTTTTTTTCTTAGTATGGCTCTCATACTCTTACAGAAAAGGATTACGGCCACAGAATTATGACTTTTGATCTCAGAAGATTAGAGTAATAATTGTGACTTTTTATTTTAATTTTATTATTTTACTTCAGTGGTCCTAATAACGTTCCAAACTCATTCATAAAATACAGAAAAAACTAACAAGAAATACTTTTTCAAATTCAAACATACTTTTTTGATATTCCGCTGTTGTTTGGCGCCCTTTTAACCCTGACGCCCCTATGAGTCTATACAGTGTGATACTGACCTGCGGGATCGGTTATCTGCCACGCCACGTCCTCCACAGAGCCAGCCTGTTCCCTGCTCTCATCCGGAATGAGAAGCAGCTTCGCCGGGACAGTGAAGCTCGGTTCCCCCTTGTACCTGACCCGGTCCAGGTCCCACCTGGTGCAGTTCGGAGGCGGGGTGTGAGCAGAGGTGGAGGGTCGGGGGTTCCTCACAGCCAGCAGTCTCTCCCGGATGTCCCGCAGCAGTGTCTGCAGGCAGTCGTGCTGCCACTCTCCTAGCAGTTCGGACAGGTCCAGTCCGGCCTGGCTCCGCTGGGAGTCCTCCTGACCAAGAAGGGACCTCCAGGTTCTGCAGATCTTCATCTGGACCGAGACCGAGCTGGTGCAGCAGGGCGTGTTGTCTTTAACCGGACCCGCCGCGGTGGTGGCCAGCTCCCCCACTGACAGGAAGAACCGACTCTTGGTCTGTTCCGGGTCCATGTGGAACCGGAGCCGGTAGTCCTGCAGGCACACGGTGGTGTTCAGGAGGCTGCTGAAGCACTCCCGGTCCTCCTTCTCCTGGAGCTGCTCCCAGCCGGACGCGGTGAGCACGGCCGGGATCTTGAGCTCTCCATCGGACAGGAAGAGCAGCCCCGTCGGGCCATCGGAGCCCCGAGCCTGGGACTGGGTCATCTGACCCACCCCGATGACATGAGCCCTCAGCTGGCTGCCCGACTCATCCCCGCTCCCGTAGCTAATGATCAGATTCTCTATCCAGGGAGTCAGTTTGCTCCAGGGGGGCATTTGTGGAGTTTGTTTTCAGTTTGACGGAGTGCGCCTGCGAATAGCTTCCGACAGGAAAGTAAGTACATAAAATAGGTTCCTCCATAATAACTTGTTCAAAAAGCTTTTTTAAAACATCCGTTTACAAACAAAACAAGGCAACAATATTAATACAAAGTTTATGATTTCACAGATTGAGTTGCATGTATTCAAAATAATATAGAATAATGCGACACAGAACCAAATACGGATGTTTACAACAAATCAAAGTTATTAATCAAAGTACAAAGTTGTTGAGCAGATTTACTTTGAACCAAAATCAACTTTGGAAATTTTTCAATTGACATAAATTTGGATTAAGTTTTAAAAGTCTGCATTTATGAACAACAACAAAACATTCCCAGTATAATTAAATTATTAATTCAAAAAATTATTTTTAACTTGTTCGCATAAGTGAAAAAAGTGAAGACAGAACAATATGTGTACAGTGCAATGCAATGGAGATATATATATATTACGTCTTAAATAGAAGTAAAAAGAATTTTAAAAATAATTAAATAGGATCTATAAATAGAAGTGCATCAATGTAGCTGCTACTTAATAATATAAACATATTAAATAATTAAAGAAGCAAATAATTGAAATGTCTATTTAATAAGTTATAAGTTAAAACTTTAATTGAAAAATTTACAGGATGTCAATACAGCTGCTGTTACTACTACTATTAGTAGAAGCAGAAAATAAGCAAAACTTTATATATCACATTTCAAGATAAAAATCACAAAGTGCTTCAACAACAATAAGAAATACAGAAAGTACATTTAAGCTAAGGCAAATTTACTAGTGTATTAGCAGTAGTAATAACTAACGAATAAAGTAGTTGAAGATGTTCATATGAATCACAGGGCTAGTTTAAATAACAATGAATTACACCAGTGATTTTTTCACTGGTATAATCTAGAGTGACTGACATTATCTAGCTCCGCAGTGAAAACTCAGTAGGGAAAACCTCTAATAGTCTTCAAACCTAAACTGTGAATGGACTTTCTGATGGGAAATATGAGAGAGCTATATGTGGAGCACAAAAGAAGACTTGATTTATCTGAATTTTTGACAGAATACCAGGAACATTTTGCTTTTATTTTCCTTGCAAGTTTCTTTAACATTGTAAATACCTCTCTAAATAATAGATGAATAAATTAAAGTCACGAATGATAGACAGCTGCTGTATCATTTATTTATTTATTTATTTATTTATTTATTTATTTATTTATTTATTTATTTATCATAAAGTTTGCATTAATCCTATTGGCGGGACTCTTTTACCTGAACTCTTTCCGCCCATTTCAGGAGACGTTCAAGAATCCAAGACAAATGCATTGCGCGGAATTGTAGACGCATTTCTATACAAATTTCCCACCAATTATTAGTGTAAATGAGTAGTTTTGTTGAATAGTTATATGTGCTGATAAATGCACATTTCATTTATTATTATTATTCGAATTATACATTCTGGTGTACATCTCGTACAGTTTTGTCCTATGTTCCTGAATGTAGCATGTAACACATGCCTGGAACGTCGACTTCCAACCTTTTGGAGTGGTTCATGTTGTTCTGAGTGCAGTCCGTGGCACTCCCTGTGCCCAAAAACACAACAACGCAAAGAAAACTTCAGGTAAGGCTTTACAACAAGGAAATATTCTAATGGAAAACTATAGCATGTTGTTTTAGCCCGTGTCGGAGACGTTAATCTAAACTGTAGATTGTTTTGCTGCTAGCGTAGCTTTTCCTGCCAAACCTGATTTAAAAACTGGTTACTTTAATACGTCCTAGTTTGCAGCACCTGTATGCGCTGCTTATAGAAAATGCATCTTTGTTTTTTTTTAATAGTGGTGCTTTTAGAAAGTATTCGGCTCGGTAATAGATAAACATACTAACAGCATTACTTAGCAAACGTTTATGAAATACAGTGTGTACGCTTCTCTTGACAGAAGGAGACCTGTCCCAAGACCAGACATGCCGAACTCCACATCCGGTGATCCCGGTTTGACGGTTTCGGATCCGCAGCACTCCCAGAAGCTCCTGAGAGTTCTTCGGACCTTCTGGCAGGAGCAAAGCTTCCACGATGCGCTCCTTGTGGTGGATGGAGAGGAGCTCCCAGTGCAGAAAAACATCCTGGCTGCAGCCAGCCCTTACATCAGGTCAGACACTCCTCTTGCACACAGCTGGTCGGACATTTGTTGTGTTTGTGGCAGCAGCATGATGGGTGTGTTCACTTTCATTAGCTGGGAGTGATTCCAGGCAGCTTTTATTTCATGTTGTGGCATATTCTGCTGTGAATAATTTCGTTTCAGGACCAAACTGAACTACAATCCTCCTAAAGAAGATGGATCAACCTACAGAATTGAACTGCAGGGAGTCTCCATGGCCATCATGAAACAGATCCTGGAATACATCTTCAGTGGGGAGGTGAGTCCCATCTTTTTATATTAAAATGCACTGTGTTCTCTCATTTTTCTGGTCAATCTACACATGATTATGTTAAAAAAAAACAACAACGAGATGTTGAGGTCAGAAAGATGGGGAAAATTAGTGAAAAGATGTTTTTGTTATGGCTTACGCCAGTGATGTCCAAAGTTGTTGCTCCTGGGGTCAAAACTGACAAATTTAAACTACTAACAAGTCACAAAATTCATGAAATTTAAAATGCAAAAGTTTGTTTATTGTGACTTTACGGTAACATACAGATTTTTATGAAATCTATAGATCCAAAACTTAAAAAAAGACTTTGGACTGTCGCTCCAACTGACAGTCATTGTAGTAACTGATAAGTCTATTGATTATTTTGATGATTAATTAATTGGATGAAAAATAAATGTTTCATCTAACCCTTTTTTTATATGTTGACATAAATATTATGATTAGTCAATTAATGAAATAATCTTGAACAAATTTAGTAATTGATTAATTGTTAACTGGAGTATACAGACTAAAAAAATGCCATGTTGTGAGAAAAAACAAACATATTCAGAGCAGTAGTTAAGAGAAGAACTGTAAGAAAAATCTATACATTTTGCATTTAATGTAAAAGCACCTTTTTCTGTAAATATGTTTCAGCCAAAACTCCCACATGGCAGTTTGAGCTTCGCCAGATTCAGATTTACTAAAGGAAACATATTTATTGCATTTTAGGCAGTAAAATTTGTATTTTCTTATTTAAAAACAGAATTGAATAATTTGTTTATTTGCATCTTTTAATGTTTTTCTAATGTATGAAAAAAAGCTTAAGTGGTTAAATGAAAAATATGTAGAAAGTGGCATTTTTTATTTGATTGATCATGAGAATAATCAATCGATCACTAAAATAATCGTTAGTTGCTGCTCTAATATTGTGTAATGTTAGAACTTTTCAGAGAAGCTGAATTATTTTTATTTTTTTATTTTGTTCTACCTCCCCCATTTTTTTCTCCAAAGCGTTTTTGCTCGTATTTTTTGCGACAGTAGGAAAGAGGGCGAGGAGAGGGGGGAAGACATGCGGCAAAGGTCGCCGGGACCGGGAGTCGAACCCGCGACGTCCTCGTCGAGGACTAAGGCCTCCAAACGTGGGGTGTGCTAAACCCCTGCGCCACCACAGCACAACCCAAGAAGCTGAATTTTAACAGTTTTATGCTCTGTGAAGCAGAATCATGAAGTACAGCTGTTGGATTTGTTTCGTATTCCCAGATCACCCTGAGCGAGGAGACCGTCCAGGACATGGTGCAGGCGTCCGACCTGTTGCTCATGACCGACCTGAAGCTGCTCTGCTGCCAGTTCCTGGAGAGCTGCATCACGGCGGAGAACTGCATCGGCATCCGCCTCTTCTCGCTGCATTACTGCCTGCAGCACGTCCACTACGTCGCCACGGACTTCCTGCAGACGCATTTTCGTGACGTGGCGCTCACCGAGGAGTTCAGGGAGCTTCCCCACAGCCGGCTGTGCGAGCTGCTGAGCATGGAGAAGCTCAACGTGGGCAACGAGAAGCACGTGCTGGAGGCCGCTGTGCGATGGTTCGCCCATGACCCGGACGACCGCAGGGTGAGGAAGCTTCATGTTCTCCATAGCTGATTTCCAGCTGCTGGGCCTGTAAAGATGATAAGTTTTGCTGGATGTTAATGTGATAAATGATAATATTGCCATTTTGAGTAGGGATGCACCGATTGCAATTTTCACCAACTATCAATCTTTGAAAAGCCTGACATGCCAATTTAATTTTTTTGTCTGAAATGTTGCTAAATATAGCAAGAAAGTTGCTGAGTTGGTAGCAGTGGGGTGACGATTGTTGGGTCTGTCGATCAAGCCTCATTTTTAGGCATTTGTTGAGGTAAATAAGATCAAGGGATAAGATTGACTCCAAATGTAAGTGTCAGCTGATCACCAGTCTCCCAAAATTAAGAAAGTTGGCGCCAGTAAATCGGTACTCCCCTAGTTTTCAGACAGTTTTCAGGGAATGTTTTTATAATGGTATAATAATGCAATAACACATTCTCAAAATCAATAAGCATTACATTTTATTGAATATTTGACACTGGAACTGAAATACATTTTAAATATGCAAAATAAATAAATAAAACAACAAATTAAATGAATCATGTAGTTTCTGTAAACGAAACTGTCCCCAAAAACGGACTAGTTGAGACCAAAGCACCAGACTGAAGACTTTTAGCATCCAATGTTTGGTAGAAAGAGAGAAAAGAGAAAAACAATAAATAATAAATTCATCACGTGATTAATTGATTTATTGTGACGGGCCTAGTTGTTTGCCTTCACAGTTTTTCGTTTGTGTCTTCAGGTCCATATGAAGGAAGTGATGTCGGCCGTGTGGATGCAGGGTTTGGACCAGAGCTACCTGAGGGAACAGGTGCTGCTGCAAACAGCATCTTGCACATTAGTATCTATAGATTCTAATGTGTCATTTTAAGTTTCTAATCCCCAATAATCTGAAGGTTGATTAATGTTCTAAGAATATAAACTCAAAGAAACTGAAACACTTTATTCCTCCATCACCTCCAGCAGACACTGAACTGCAGCCATAGTTTCCTAGAGATCATTTTCACATAAAGTGATGAAGTTAAATTAGGTTTTGTGTTTTAGACGTTTATTTTGTGTCATGTGATCAGTCCATGGCAGAGCCGCTGATGAGGGAGGTGATCAGGGAGTTCTGCCAGAAGGTTCTGATGGAGGATCCGCCGCAGGGCGAGGCGATGCTGACCGCCTTCAAACCCCGAGGTTACTCTGAATGCATCGTCCTTGTAGGAGGAGAAGATCGAAGGTAGGAATCTGTATTTTCATCTTCAAGTTGGAACACAACTTACTGCAGAACTGCACAGTAACATGTTGGGAGCTGATTGGGTCCTCACTAAGCCTGTCTTAATGATTGGAAATTAAAATTGCCTCATTAATTTTCATTCAGATTAATATTTTTCAACAGCAATTTTGCTATTAATGGTTTTGGTTGTTTGTGTGTTTTTGTTTAATTTTTAGTTTTTGGTTGTCATGTTTTATTTTGGAGATTTAAAATATCTTCCAGTTCCAGTTTTAAGTGTTCTTTACAAAATTAAAGTTTATTGGTCTTGGTATAGATAATTTATTTATAGATCAATATATTTCCATGTGCATTCTAATTTTATTTATTTATGTATTTATTTTAAATATTTATTTTGTAGTTAGTCATATTTAAATCACTAACAATGTCACAATTATGTATATATATATTGTTTTGTAAATTTTGTATTGTTTATGGTTACATTTATATTTACCAATATTTAACACTTTTGATGGAGTTGCTGCCAGCATACAAGCAATTTCCTCTTGGGGATCAATATTCTATATATTCCACTCTTTTATTATACTATTATATTACTTGAAAATGGTCTCCCAACAACAAAATTGTCATTTATCACAGTAATTTCTGTACAATTTATAACCCAGCAACATGAAAAAGTTAATTCAGTTCAAGTCATTCAGTTATCCTTGTTATCTTTGCACTTAAAAAACACTTTTTCCTTCCGCTCAACTTTCCAGTAATGTTCTTGATCCCATAATCGTGAAGATCGTAACATGACATTTCTGCATTAAATATTATTGAAATATCACAATATGTGTTTTGCTTTTTGAATGGAATTATTGACAAAAGCTTAATTTTTAAAGGATGCTTTGTTGTAGTGAGGTGTATTTCAGATGTAATGCGATCAGAGACCGCCGTCTGATCGACTGTTTCACTCCAAACAGAACCAGGAAGCCGACCGCCGGGACGCGCTGCATGTGTCCGCTGTACGACGCCAACAGGCAGAAGTGGATCGAGCTGCAGCCGATGAGCTTGGCCCGTCTGGGCCACGGCGTGGTCGCCGCCGGTTAGTGCTCCATCGGAGTCTGTTCCGGAATAGAAAGGCTTACGATTAATGGTTTTTAAAATTAAAATCAGTTCCGATGGATTAACTAAAAATAATAATGTCCGCCAGACCTTCTTTTGTTGTAGTTTTTTTGTTGTAGTTTTTCCGCCATCCTTAAGCGAAGCCTTTGATACAGAAACAAAGATGGCGGTGGGATAACAGAAACGGTTGAAACAGAGTCAGTCGTCGGATGGAAAATGCACTTTATTTGGTTCCGTTTTAAAATATAAGCGCTCAACAAGCTCATTAAGTTGTTTCATCTTAATTTAGTCGAGCTACATGATGGAGCAACGTCAACCTCTCATTAAAAGATAGTTGATGTACTTGTGCCTCGAAACTAGGTGACAGATGAGATAACGCAGAAAAAACTGTAGCATGATGGAAAAAGAACAGATTTTGAGGTCTGTCTTGAGTTAAAACACTTCATGTAGCGAATTTTTAACATTTCTTCAGGAGCACAAAAGTTCTGTCTGAATATGTTGATGGGCAATTAAGTGTTTCATATATCGTCACCTCCTAAAATGATGACCTAAGTCTTTTTTTTTTTTCGCCAAACAAACGAACAAAAAAATCAACAACACCTTTTTCTTTCCAAAAGATGTTTCAGGAAAAAAATAAAATAAAAAAGTTATTTTAGGCAGGTGGCAATATGTTATTCCTGTCATATTTTATAAATATGTCTAAGTTTGTGAGGAAACTGAGTCGATATATATATATTTTCATTCAGCATATTGTTAAAAATAGAACCCTTCATGTTATGAAAATGCTGTCGGCTCTCTTGATACAAGAGAAAACACTGCTTATCAATTAACCGTCTGTCGATTAAATTAGACGAATTCATTAATCGATAACTTGCATCCTTAGAGCAGAGCAGCAGGTGGGTGGTTGACGTGGCTGTTTCCTGTGTGTCAGAGGGCTTCCTGTTTGTGATGGGGGGAACAGATGAAAACGGCACCATCCTGGACACTGGAGAGAAATACGACCCGGACTCCAACTCCTGGAGCCCCATCCCCCCGATGCTGCAGGTACCGACAGCTGCTCCTGGTTAATCTGAGAGATTATTCATCTACAAGCTGCATCTGTCTGTCTACTGCTCTGTTGACAACCTCCATAGACATCCAAATGGCTTGTTTTTGCACCTTTTGACCACAAGGTGTCAGTATTGCTTTTAAAGTCAAATCGCAATAAAAAGTGGCAAACTCTTATTTTGGTCTAGTTTCTAGTGCAGTTATCTTAGTACAGTTGAAATAAGACAAACTAGCTTGCAAGTAAAATTTCAAGCAAAATAATGTAATGGACTTTTAATGCAACTTTGCATTAAATGTTGCATTAAATTGTCAACTTTGCATTAAAATAATTTAGAAATGTTGATTACTAGTTCCGCTTGCAGATTTTCTCACTTATAACAAGACATTTTACAAGATATCTGCTTGTAAAACTAGTCACTTTTAAATCAATATAAATGAATTATTTACCTAAGACAAGTTTCTATAACTTGTTGAAAATTTACTTTTAAGTTACTTCTATCTTATTAAGATGTTTGCTGGACATAAATATTTCGTAAGAATCTGTGTTTTTGCAGTGTTTGCACAGATTTTTACTGACTTTATCATCTTTTTCTTTCTGATTTGATTATGATGGGAGTCGCAGTTTTTCCAGTTTTAAGCACCTTCTCTGATCTCAGGACTTCCAGTTTTTACACACACATACTGGCTTTAAATAAAATCTGTTTCCTGTCTGGTGCTTGCAGCCTCGTCAGAACTTCGGCGTGGTGGAGGTGGACGGGCTGATCTACGTGCTGGGAGGAGAAACCGAAGACCTGGCGCTGACGGCGGTGGAGGTTTTCGACCCGCATTTCAGCACCTGGAAGATGCAGACGAGCATGACGATGATGCGGAAGGTAACCGAGAAGAACTTCTCTTCTTTCCAACGTTGATTCAGTTCTTTGAGATTCACTGACATTAGGTTTTACACATCAATACAAAATCAGATCAGGATTTTGACTTTGGTTCCACCTTGTTCTCAATTTTAAATATGAATATGTAAAAGCAAAACCAAAAGACAAGGTTGAATTATTTACAGTTTATAAACTTTTAATAATTTAAAATGAACTTACACACAATAAAAATTTTAATAAGTAAATAGATAATAAGCACATGACACTAAATACAGTATATATTATATATATATATATATTTTTTTTTTATAGTGAGCATGAGCAGTTATGTGAAAGTTCACCTCTGTGACCTGCAGGGGGCGCTGTACCACCTCTGAAAAGTTCCTGAAAAAGGAAATATTACTTATCTTACTTTTTTTTTTTTTAGCAAATAAAGTATTTAATACTTCCTAAATAATAATAATATAGACATTAGTGATTACAGAAAAATGTTCCACAGTCACTGATTTAAAAACCAAAAATCCCACAAAAACGTAAGAGCGACAATGTGACTCATTGACATTTGTTTCTGTAATTTCTGGTTGCGTGTGTAATTTCTTATTCTTGCATCGTGTGTCAGAAACATGCTGTGCAGCAGCAGCAGGGCCCAGTCAGCATATGTGTGGTCGTATCTTATCATATTTTCCTTTTGCTTTTATATCCATTTCCTTTACTTTTGTTCTCTGAACTTGTTGTTCCAGCTGAAGCTGCTCTTAGTGACTTTTCTTTTCTGTTTCTTTGTAATAAAAGATAATTATTGTGACAGAACGGCTTCATGTTAGGACATCATGTGAACCGGCACCACAGACTGCTGCTGAGCTTTACAGCCTTACTTGATAAAACTATGACCAACATGAGGTTGTAACACTTTCCTATGATTTTGTTTATTTCTGAGCCACTCAGAGGAGAACTAGACTTTAGGACACAAGTTAGTCTAATAATAATCATTTTAGATTTCTATTGTGAAGTGAAAAATGCCAGATTTTATTATTTTTTAAAATATTTAGATTTACCTTGCACCAACAAGAATTATTTCAACAACCCTGAATCAATAATTTATGTAAAGCTTGGATTTTAATGCCTTAATTGCGATTAAGTACATAGATTTTAATACGTTAAAAATGTTAACACAATTAATTGCTAGTTTTCATACAAATATACAAAAGTCCTGAGATGGAACCTTTGTGTTATTGTGTTTCCAGTACACCCATAAATATGATGCACAAGCAACATCTGCAAACGACAGTAATGGACTTCAAATCTGCTTCGCTCGGATCACTGGAAGTTATTTTCTGGCACTTGAAATTATTTTATTGGGCCCCTGCCCACAACTCAAGAAAGGTTAAAAAAATTAAAAATCTGGTCAACAAAATGGAAAACAATTGATGACCCAAAAAGTGTGTAAATTGTCTTTTTCTTTTAATAAGGCAACAGCCCAAAGGCATTTTTTTGTTTTCAATCTATAATGATATGTAGATTTCATAAAAAATGTGTTTATTGTTGAGCAAGTACATAAAAAATTTTACTTAATGAATTTTGTGCCATTTTTGGACATGAGTGCTAAACGTTTGGGCAGCGTTGCTGCAAGTACTTGGATTTTTAACAGTCAAAAACCAAAACAAAAAATTTGCAAAGCAGCCAACTAAATTGGTTCTGTAAAAATTAACTTATCAGTCAGGTTTATTTGTATATTACATGTCAGCAACAAGGCAGTTCAAAGTGCTTTACACCATAAAAACTCAATTATAAAACGGCAAAAAAACAAAGCACAATAAACAATTGAGAAACCAGAGACGAACATTTCATTTTGATGATGCCATCATCAAAATCATCAACACACATCAAAAATGTTGGTCAACGTTTCATTTACTACGATTCAAAAGCAAATCTGAACAGGTGGGTTTTAGTCTATGTTTAAAGGCACTCAGTGTTTCGGCTGTTTTGCAGTTTTCTGGAAGTTTGCTACAGTTTTGTGGAGCATAAATGCTGCTTCTTAGGGGAAGATAAGTGCGCTAAATGGTTTCAAAGTTAGTTAAACAAAACCATTACTTCTGCTTTTAGCAGACGTAACCCACCACTGCTGTTTTTGTGTTTAGCTTAGTTTTTTAAGTGTGTTTGCTGCAGCTAAGTAAATAAAAACACAGATTAAATTTTTCGCCGTTAGGTGGGGTGCTACGCCTCGATGAATAAGAAGATCTATGCCATCGGCGGCGGCTCCTATGGGAAACTCTTTGACTCTGTGGAAAGCTTTGACCCAAAAACCCAGCAGTGGACGGGCCTGTGTCCCCTGAAGGAGAGACGGTAAGCGTGACGCCGTCAGGTGACCGTCTGTACATCGGCCGTGACGCCGCGCGGAAGCACGAGTTGCTCAACAGGAAATGAAACGAGGCTTCTGTCACAATCCTGGATGGGTTAGCGTTAGCTTGAGCAGCGCCTAGCCACATCCACATGATTCTGCCGCTGTCGAGTCACGCTGCATTCAGCCTGGAAAACTCTTCTTCTTCTCATCAGCTGTGGCGTTGATGCAAACCAGCAACTGAACCTGAGTTTTGGGTTTCAGTCATCATCAGATTCTTACCTATTCAAGCCGCTGCAGGTTGTTTTTTTGAGGGGTTTCTTTGAATAACCACATCCCAGCTCACATCTGTGGTTTTTACGTTTCCTCCATGACCCGATTCACACACTCATTTACTTTACTTCTGCACTCCTCTCATTACTGAGGCTGAACTTTAAGGTCTTCTGGTTGTTTTTAATCACTCATCAGATCATAAACTCATCACTTCAACTTTAAAATATCATATTTAGAAAAGTTTTATAGTTTCTTGAAGTAGGCAATGGTAACAAATGTTATATTGTCCCTGAAATTATTGTAATAAACAATAGGATTGTTTTTTGAGACCATTTTGAAGTATTATAAGGGTAATGGCATAAAAATGCCAGAACACATTCTCAAAGGTCAATAAACTGTCAATTCTAATCTACATTTAACACTTCAACATTTTAAATATCCGAAATAAACAAACAAAATGAATCATTAAGTTTCTGTAAACAAACTGAAGACTTTTATCATCCAGAAAGGAAAAAGAAAAAAAACAATAAATCATGCAAATGAAAATTATTGAGCTCCGTTTAATTTAACATGTGATTAATTGATTTATTACTTATTGCAACAGGCCTGTTTTTAAGTTTTACTCTGATCTGGGTTGTTAAACAAACAAAAATTTCTCAAATCGGTTTAGTTTCTCTAACTTTTGCAATCAGAAATATTCAACCTCGTCAATTATCAAATTTTATTCCAACCCAGATTCAGCTTTGATCGAATTCTTTGAGTTGTGGTGACTGAATGTGACCATTTGGTCAAGATAAGTCATGTCACAAGTGTCAGGTGTTTGGATTTAAATAAATGACAGAAAATATTGTCAATATTATTTCTATCTCCTCTGCAAGTTGTACGACAAAGTATTAAGCCTATGCTGTGAGAAGCTTTAATTACAAGAATATAGTCATAATATTTGCAGAATAAAGGCACTATTTTACCTGAACATCTTAAAATTATGAGAAAAGTCATGAAGATCTGATGTAGACCAGCTTAGTTCATGTGGTTTTCTTCTAAATATACTCGATAGTTTGCACTATCCTTTTAAACTCCTGATAATGATCATAATTTGATTCTTTTGTGTTAAAATATTTATTATTTTTTATTTGTAAAACTTATAATGAAGTATAACTTCACAAAATGTTCAAAGTTACACAATTTTTACTTTTTCTTCTAATTTTACAACTTTATTCTGGTAATCTTAACGTTTCTCCTCGTATTAATTTGACTTTATTCTCAAAATTAAAACTGTTGCTTCGTCGCTATATTTTGCCTTAAAGTTGACCTGAATTTAAAGAGCGAGTAAACAAGATGGCGGACCTGCGTGCGCTGACATCACTCTGAACTACGGAAACCCAAAGAGTCCATTGATGAAAAAAAAAAACAGATTTTCCAAAAATTCAATCTTAAAAAACCAAAGATTTGTTAGATTAGATTTATCGCCCAATCTATGTTGTATGTTTTGCTTAGTGAATAGGAAATGTACTGTCAGCCATCTTTGAAAAATGGGACAAAATTGAATTCAAATGACCAAATAAAAATGTTGGCATGAATTCGAATAAAAGTTAAAGCTCAGCATCCAGTTCAGAGGCAAAACGGCATCAAATACTGAGGAAATGGATGTAAATTTCTGATCTTGAAGACATAGACAAATAAATCTCTTAAATATTCTGTTTCTCTTCATTGTGACATTTATCAAACAGAAATATCTTTGTTAAATATGGTCTACAAAAGATAAGTTTGGTCTGATCTCACTTCAAACATTGAGAAAAATATTTGTGTCATTTTATTCAGTTTCAGCTATTGAAAGGTTTGGGCTGTTTTTGAAATTTCTGAACATTCATGAAAACCAGGAAGTCGTGTTAGATGTGTGTGTTGATATTTCTGTTTTGTGACACACTTTGTGCCGCTCAGGTTCGGTTCGGTGGCCTGCGGCGTCGGTCAGGAGCTCTACGTGTTCGGCGGAGTCAGAAGCCAAGAGAGCGAAAATCCCGAACAAAGACAGATGATGACCTGCAAGTCCGAGTTCTACCACGACGAGATGAGAAGGTCCAGTTTCAAAAGCTTAATCCAGCTTATGTTTCATGTTTTAATGTGTCACTATGTTGAGACAGTTTAGTACGAGACAGATAATCTGAAAAGATGAAGCTCCTCTTCCTCTCAGTGCTACCTAGAAACAACGAATCACAGCTAGGAGGCGGGTCTTAACGCTGTCAATCAGTGTTGTGTACAAGCTGCTCATTGAGTCCACACAGTAGCTCTCTGCTACGTGACTGCTAGTATAGCTTGTCATGAATGCTAAGGCTAGTTAGCATAGCCTGCGAAGACGTGGATAAAGGGTTTTAGCGTAACTGTAAGTTGTTTTCTGGCAAAAGAAAAATTTTCCAATCATTTTCTTTCAATAAAAAAAAAATGTTGGAAATTTTAACAAAAACTTTCTCAAATACGAGTAGCAATTCATAATAAAATTACTCAAGTAAAAGTAAAAAGTACAGTGTAGTAAAAATACTCCTAAATCTATATATATATTTTTTCCCAAAACATTTGTTGAACTTATTGTGATCGAGTAAATGAAACTAGTTACTACCCATTTCTTCTAACTGGGTCAGGTTCTGAGCGTGAAACGTTGACGTGTTTTCTGAACGTTGTGGTTCAGGTGGATGTTCCTTGACGACCAGAACCTGTGCATCCCGGCCAGCTCCTCCTTCGTCTATGGGGCGGTTCCGATCGGGGCCAGCATCTACGTGGTGGGAGACCTGGACACGGGTCGGTGAAAAGAACAGCAGGCGGTGCCTTCCAGGTCTGTCGCGTCGCTAACCCACAGCTTTTTTTGGTTTTTTTGTGTGTGTGTGTTCGTAGGGACGAGCTTCGACTACATCCGGGAGTTTCGGCGCAGCACCGGGACCTGGTTCCGCACCAAGCCCATGTTACCCAGCGACCTCTCCAAAACGGCCTGCGCCGCCCTACGCATCGCCAACTGTCGCCTGTTCCGCCTCCAGCTGACCCAGGGCATGTTCCCCATCAGGTTGTGATTCCTGGCAGCCCGCGGCTCACTGCTGCCCCCTACCTCCTGATCAGGGTTAGGGCGTCACAGAAAACTGCGTTGGGGATCGTGGATCTTTACCGTTTGACTTGACGAGACTAAAACTCATCATAACAAGTTTTTCATGGTGAAGGTTTTTTTTCTTTTTTTTAGGAATTTTTAAATATTTTCTATTTAACTTGGGACGTTATCTTTCTGTTCTTTTACAGACCATTCCTCATTGTTTTATATTTACTGATGGGTCGGGGAGAGATTGAACACTAATATCTAAAAAGTTATGATGCTCACTTAATTTAGAGGAGATTTTTAAGGAACTTTCACCTGCAGCACAGTTAATCCTTTAGTATTTAAGTGATATTCCTGAAATGATCCACATACTAGTTGGTAAACACTTTTAAACTAAATGTTAACATTATTTAATTTGTTCTGGCTGAGGCTTGTTAAACTGGGATGGAGATTTAAAGGTTGTGGTGCTTTTATTTTAATACAAAATCTTTTAAAGTGACGCTTTTAATGCAACTTCACTCCAAACATCCAGAGAATCAGAAAATGTCGAGTCACTGGTTGCTATGGCCAAATTTAACCCTCAAACAAAAGGCTACTGTATAAAAACTATGTGGTGACAAAATCAATCATGGTCCATGAATATCAGAACCTTCTGGTGGATAAACTTGTTCATTTTTACACATCTACAAGGTTTTAGAAAGAAGACATGGAAAATTAAAAAAGGGCGCATAAAGATTATATGAGTGGTTTAATGCGAGTTCTGTGTGTTCTGGGGGAATTTGACTGAAAATTTTAATTCCTGCAACAGTGAGAGACACACTGGATGAAAGTAGAGAGAAATATCTACGTTTCGATATATAAACTGTAAATGTGGAGACAAAACTGTAGAGGTTTGAATAAAAAAAACCTTCTGAGTGTTTTCCAGGGTAGGAATTCAGCCAAGTCTGATTTTAAATGACGTATCATTTTATCTATTGAATATGAAGCTTTTTTTGATTTCAAATCTACATTCTTTCTTACTTGAGCTGCTGATTTAGGACAGTTTTGTGATTTGAACCCAGCTTTATTCTATCAGGATTACATAATTTTCTGGAGAGAAAAGGTACCTGCCTCAAAGATGTGAGGCATATTTGAAAGATATTGATGGATCCCCCAAATATCTTGATAATAAATTTGTTTACCAGGAAACAGATGTTTATTCAAAGTGTTTAAGTGTGGAAATTTTTTTATTTGTGAAAGTGTTTGTGCTTCCTGCTGATAAAATGACGCTGTGTTTCCAGATGATACATCCAGACAATTATGTGTGGACCTGATTATTGTGCAAACACACCATTTGTAGCGTCGTCACTGTTGATCATTCATAGTTGCCGAGTCGTGAACATGTTTGATCAGTTTAACCTGCTGGATTTTCTGGAGGCTCCTAGAACTTCTTCGTCCGGAGGAAATCAGACCCTGGAGGCAGAAAACGTCTCGCAGACGTCTGCTTTATGAAAATGAATCGGAGCAGATCGACATTGTTCCACAGCGCCAGATGTTTAGAATATTTGACTGAGAAGGAAATCTTGTTTTTAATCTTCTGAACAACATTCAGTCAAGGAAAAATAAAGTTTAATTAAAGAAACAGAAAGTGATCCGATTTCTGTAAGAAAACAATAGTGGTATGAAGGAGCATTTCGTGGCTCTTTCCACACAGTCCAGTATTTACAGTAAATATACTTCGCTGCATCACTGTGGTCTAAACAGCGCCTGTTGAGGAAATTCACAAAGTGCTGAAACAAAACTCGTTTTTGTTTGAACACAGACATTTTCACATAAACCACCTGCTAAACATGCTGCTTTGTTATCCATCCATTTGATAGCAATGGGTAGAGTTGCCACCTTTCAGAAATTAAAATAAGTGACGCTCACCACGGCGCGTGTTGCTCTACTCTCATGGGGTGGGATGGCTGCTGCAGTGATGGACAATATTTTAGCTGTGGTTCCCAAAGTGTGGGGCGCGCCCCTACGGGGGGCGCAGTATCATTGCAGGAGGCCGCAAGAAGCAGTATGGAGGAATGAAAAAAATATAAATCCATTTTCTAACACCTTTGTCCCTAGTGGGGTCGGGAGGTGCTGGTGCCTATTTCCAGCTAACGTTCGGGTCGAGTGGCGGGGTCACCCTGGACAGGTCGCCAGTCTGTCGCAGGGCAACGACAGGACAAACAACCATGCACACACACACACACACACACACACACACACACCTTGGGAGAATTTAGAGAGACCAATTAACCTGACAGTCATGTTTTTGGACTGTGGGAGGAGAGAACCCACACATGCACAGGCTCATGCAAGCTCTGTGCCGGGAATCGAACCCAGGACCTTCTTGCTGCCAGGCAACAGTGCTACCAACTGTGCAGCCCCCCCCCCCCCCCAAAAAAAAAAAGTTACACAAAAGTGTTTCACTGTAAAGATGGTTTGTAATTTTTGTTGCAACCTGAAGTGTGAAATAAACTTCAGTCGAGTTTGAAAACAAAAGCTGTGTATAGGTTTGTGTCTGGTTGAACGATGTGTGCCTAGTTGATTTTTATTTTTGGGGGGGATTTTATTGTAATCCATAGGGGGGCCCAGTAAATCTTTGGGAACTACTACCATAGAGCAACTGTTCATATGTAGAGTACTCCAAAATTGTACTCCAATCAGAGTAGCACACCTTAAACACGTTAACTCTTTAAATCCAACACATTAGAAACATGTTTTATGTCCACTTTAATCACCTCTCAGATCAACAGACACTCCGTTTTTCTGTCAGTATATGTCTAGACAAGTGATTATGGAAACAGGATTATAGAGTGTAACGTTACGGGTTTTAATTAAAGCGAGCGCTTTAATCCATTCAACCCGGGTCATGTGACTGGTGGCAGTTAAACAACCATTTTAAAGGAGTTGATTGAAGAAACATCCCGCTAGAACTGTTTAATCCCCTGACTTTACGACCAAACAACTCTGTGCATTTATATTGTGGGTAAACCGTTTTGCCCTTTGTGCAACAACCAGGTCCGTTTTTACCAGTTCCGACCACGAACCCCTTAAGTTTCACCTTAAATGATGAGTTTGTTAAAAGTTGAACAGGATTTAATGACAAAATGATCAAATGTGTTACAATCGTACAATAGGAACAGATACAGCGTGACATTCACCGTCGTCACCACACTTGGCACATCTTATGGATGAAACCAAGTGAGGCAAAGACTGTAGCGCATGTTTAGTTTTATTCTTTTCTGCAATCTGTACCCTCCTGTTGTCTAATCAGTTTCAGTCTGATTATGTATGCCTGGCGTCAGTCATACAAAAACATGGTTGTGTAAGCTGTGGCGTGTCAGCAGATTAAAAAGTAGGCTAAGAGAGATAGAGAAAAAGATCGAATCTTCAACCATTGACTAGAATAGAAATATACTTTATTGGACCACAGTGGGAAAATTCAGATGTAAAACAAGTTAAAGTCAGAGAATCAAGTCACAACAAAAAGAAAATAACATGGGATGTAAACACTTAAGCTATGTTCATACAGAAGGGAAATGCGACTCAAATCGGATTTTTTCAATCAGTTCCACTTCCATATATGGTACTAATTCTCGGGTGAATTGGTTTTGATAGAAGCCTGAAATGGACTGGCAACCAGTCCAGGATGTATTCTACTTCTCCCCCAGTAACGGCTGGAGATGGGTACCAACCCCCTCATGGCCCTGAAAGAACAGGCAGGTGTAGATGATTGGATTTAAATTTAAAGACATATTCATTTAAAAAGTAGGGGTAATGATGGGGAGAACCATAAACACCCTGTCACAACCTTCTCATGCTGGTCATGCACTGTTGTGGGATGGCATCCCAGTCAGCCACTGTGGTTGTGTTGGTACTTGTGACACAGGCACTGAATGCTGGTTGAGGTCAGAACAGAAGACTGGTCATTCTAGACCCATTAATCTGCTCAGTGGTGGCAAGTGTTGACATCTTGGAGTAGAGATTTCTTTTTGCACCAAGACTATTGAAAAATATCATCCATGTTTCTGTTGCAGTTCTACCCATGTGTTAATGTTGCAGAGCACAATCTTTTTGCAAAGTTTAAACTGGTATTGCTGTGCGACTTATCTGGCCATTTTGTGCAAGATTTAACAACAACCATCAGAAAATGGCTAAGAGCAAGAATTTTTTTCCACTTTGATTGGCTGATGACAGGCCTACTGATTTTAAGTTGAATGTTCATTGCATTTTAAAAATTATTTCTATTCACATGGTTTTTTTTGTCCTTTGGAAACTAATAATCAGTAATGTGTTAATTTTTACGGATTTTTGATGATAAATACAGAAACAATAAAAACAATAATGCTAGTAAAATTAATCATAAAATAATATTTGGTGCAAATAGCCCACATCTTCTTTGATGGGGGGCGGTTAGCGACCTGGATAATGGATAGGGGGGCACTGGCCCATAAATAGTTGCAACTTTAGACATATCTGGCCTTAAAATTCAAATTTACCAAATAAATTTGAGGCAGGCTTTCATTGTGGCTAAAATGGAGGTTTAAAAATCCTGTAGCAGGAATTCTGCAATTATTTTTATATGCTTACATAATTGACATGTGCTTAAGAATGCTTGGATATGTATTTGGATTTTGATATAAATAAACACAGAATTAGAATTCTGAGAAAAACAATCTAAATTTTGAGATGAAAGTACATCAGAATTTTTTTGTCATACTTTAATCTAACCAACTAGATAATAGATCCATTCTGTTAGATCTTATGCTGTGACCCGAGGTTAGAGTGTTGCAGATAAAAGTCAGGTCTCCAACATGGCAACGCCCACAGACATTGTTTGCAGTACATTGTACAAACATAGTTTTAGGCTTTACTTTCAGTAAGCAAACACCATTTACATCTTTAACTTTAGAATTGCAGGTATTACACGTAACATTGATTTTAGACGAATTCGTACATAAGTATCTCAATAAAAAAACATGTTTCCGTCACAGACGCAAGGAGTTGCCATATTGAAGTCCACCGTAATACTAGTGATAGTCAGAGTTTCTTCCAGTTTCCCAACTGGAAATCAAACTTCAGACGTTGATTCTAGTTGATTCTTCCCGACTGGGAAGCCAGAATTTTCAAGTTCTGAGTACAACTGGAAAGCAGCATCAGAACCAAGACAGCAGAGTTCCAGTTAAAAAGTCAGGATCCCAACATGGCAACACCCATAGACATTATTTGCAGAAGTTCTTGCAAACATTATTTTAAGCTTTACTTTCCATAAGCAAACTCCGCTTTTAATTTGTTCAGGTTATAGTTGCAGGCACCACACATAATATTGACACTCTTACATGTGTGTGTTGTAAAATAAACGTTTCCACCACAGCTTACTACTGTTGATTCGAGGAGCGGCCATATTGAATCGCAAAGTCACTCTTAAAACGTTTTAACTGGGTGGCAGTTGGAGTTGCTCCTATTTTACAGTGAGAAATCTGACTTTCAATTGATTTATCCGACTAGGAAGTTGGAATTTTCCAGTTTTAACTGCAACTGGGAAGCAGCATAAGTGCTGATCAGGACAGAATCTGAATATTCTGCCAGTATGACTTTATATTCACACATTATTATATCAGTAAATAAAATGATAGAAAAATACATCGTATGACATAAAACCAATACGATGGCATATTATTGTTGACAGAAAAAAAGAAGAGTATTTTTTTGGCAGAAATTTACTCCATCTTTTTTGTATGTATAAAGGCCGTAATATTTTGCCGAAAACAAATACATAGAAACAATTTAAAGAAAATTAAAATAATATAAAAAAGAGGAAATAGCTAATAATAATCATCATCAAAATATTAATAAGAAGAATGAAGGTAGGCAGAAATAGAAAATGGCGAATAAATCATAACTATACAGTATAATTAATTTTCTTTAACTCAAAAGAAATTCATCAAACAAAAAAAGATCTATTTGGACTCTGATGAACGTATGAAGAGATGGATAGATGACCAAATGAATCAACTAATGGATGGACATTTGCATGATGTACATACAGAAGGATGAATCGATAGATGAAGAGTCTGGTAACAAAATAATGTGTTTAGCAGACGATGTTCCTGTGAAAACTTCAGCGTTCAAACTGAAACAAAAACAAAACACTTCATATGCTTCTCAGCAGATTGTGAATTTAATCCTCTGACGTCAATGAAACACTCAGCAGAAGCCACTTGTGACAAAACTTCCTCCTTAGAACAAATTGAAGCAATCCAACAGCCTCTTTCAGGATTTTAAAGTTTCCTCGCAGACAGACAGTCACAAGGTGCCAACAAGTGAGTCGCTGTTTAGACAACAGTAATGCAGAGCAGTATTTACTGTAAATGCTGGATCGTGTGGAAAGAACCATGAGAAACTCATTTAAACTGGGATATTGTTTCATCTCAGAAACTGGATCCATGTCTGTCACTGTTTTTAAATCAAGTCATTTTTCCTCTGCTGCATGTTGTTCAAAAGACAAAATGCAAGATTTCCTTTCCAGTTAAAGGACTTTGTAAACATCTGGATTATTACGTGGCTTTAGAAGAGCGTTGTTCTGCCTTGTAAACAAAATTTATTACCAGACTCAATTACTGTTTTTTGTTAAGATATTGAAATTATATACAAACTTCATGCAAATATGCCTGAAAATTCCAGGTAACTTTTATCTGTTGACTCCATAAAGCATTGAGAAAACGTTTTGATTCAAACCACTTTCACGTCTACAGCTTACATGTACAGTTCTTACATCAAAACTTAGACATTTCTGTCTACTTTCATCCAATATGTCTCTCATGGTGGTAGAAATTACTGTTTTCTGTCAAATCCACTCAGAGTGCAGAAAACACATCCAGCCTCTGATTTGCTCCCATTATACTTTTTCTATCTTTTTTAAAGTTTTATATCTTTTTACAAAAATCACGTAGACGTACAAAAATGTATTTATCCACCAGAAGGTTCTGAAAATCATGAGTCATGAATGGTCTTGATACCACTGATAGTTTTTATAGTGGCTTTTTGCTGCTGCTGTCCTGGACAGGTGGGAAATCGCCATAGCAACCAGTGATTCTGTTTCCTGAGTCTCTGGATGGATTTTGGTAAATAAGTTGGATTAAAAGCTTCACTTTAAAGGATTTTGTATTAAAATAAAACATTACCCCAACCCGTAAATCTTCATCCTGGTTTAACGAGCCTCGACAAGAACAAATCAAATATAAGCTAATATTTAGTTTAAACGTGTTTTTGATCAAATGTGTGGATCATATTAGAAATACAGTGTAAATATCACTTAAATCCTAAAAGACAAACTGCACTGCAGGACACAATTCCTTAAAAATGTCCTCTAAATTAAATGAACATCATAATTGCATAAATGTGTATGTATTTATGAAAGAAAAACAATAATTTATTTTGAATAAAACACAGACTAAACAGTCCTGTACTGTTGATGATAACAGGGACAGTTAGCAGATGATAAATTACTATAAAAAGTTGGAAAAATAATAGTAATGACACAGTTTACAGATAAATTACAACAAAGTAGCCCTGCAGACTTATCCCGTCATGAAAACTTGTCATGAAATGTTTCATAATTTCCATGATTTCCTAATGAATATCTTGTGATGCCTGGCATTCCTCGCTCTTTTTCTTGTATCCGCTGACGCACTGAGCTCTGACACAACCTGCAGATATTCTGGCCTGTTTGAACCTGCAGCACCAGACAGCAGGAAGGATAGTCAAAGCTTCCGTAAAAGACGCAAACGATGACAGAACGGAAAAAAGATGGCTCCTTTTGGGAATCTCAGGTGAGACATTTGTTGTTGTGGCCCGGGACCCCTGAGATGAGCCGGGTTGAAGCTTTTATTCCCTGTCTGAATCACTCACCCAGGCTGGTTTCTGCTTCTGCAGGCTTTTCCCCAGGGTGTTGTCTTGAAAAATTGGGAAAGGTGCCTCTTTCCCAATTTTATTGACCCTTATTGTTTGAAAATGAAACCTGGTTTTCTGCAGAAGTGGTCAGCGAGTGGGAGAGTGGACGGATGACTCAAGCATGTTGATATGAAACTTTATATCATTTCAAATTGGTGAAAAATGCTACTGGGTCAACAAATTGCCAAATAAAAAAATAATAATCTTACGGCTTTTTATTAGTAGAAATACAACACAAAAATATATCAATGATATTCCATTGGAATCAGTCAATCAATCAATAAATTGACACTTAATAAGTTTCCTTTTTAGGGCATTATAGTTTTTATTTCTCAGGATACAAAAATTATTAAAAATCAACAAGAAATTTTAACTTTTTTTTTTTTAAAGTAACAAAAATTGACAAGCGCTGGTAACCAGTCCACTAAATATATATGTGAATATAAAACTAAATTATTAAATTATAAGAAAAATGTAAATGAGAAAAGTATAATATAATATAATTAAAAGTTATATTGAAGATTAAAGTCTAATATGTGCAGAAATGGTGGTATATTATTGAAATGGTTTAATAAGAGTCCAAATGTATCAAACGGAAATATGAAAAAAAGAGAAAAAATAACAGAATAAAATGTAATTAGAATATTAAAATGTGAAGCAAATATGATTATATTCAAATATCATAAATTACATGCATATATTCTTTTCTCAATGTTTTGCTTGATATTTAAGGTTAAGAAAAGTTTAAATATATTGAATTTTGTGGTTTTAATTGGTAGAAATATATATTATAATACAATATATAATAATAACTTTCTAATTTAAATTATTTTAATTTAATAATTAGTTCCTCTACACTAAGTACATGTTTTTGGACTTTCGGAAGAAGAGCATGCAAACTCCATCCAGAAAGAAGAAATATATAGCTTTAAATTCTCAATATTGAGAATATAAAGCTAAGTTAATTATCAAATTAAAAGAATTTAAATTTGAACATTTTTATAATGTCATAAAGTAGCGATGAATTTCTTCACTTTATTCTGATTAACTGGAAAATTTGAATCCTGGAATTATGCATCATTGCCATGGAAGAATAAAAGTGGAGGAGGAAGAGGAGGGGGAGGAAGAGGAGGAGGGTTTCTCTTGAACTCCATTTTTCATGCGCGCGCACCCAGGGAGGGGAGAGCCGAACGCGCGCGCGCGCCCCCAGCAGACACACTCTGGCGGCTCATCCGCTCGCCTCCCAATTGACGTCAGTCCGGCGTCACGTGACGGGGTAGGGTCCAATGAGCGCAGAGTGCCGTCTCCTCTTCACGCTGAGACGGTCAGCAGGAAAAGCGAAGAATAAAAGCGATCGGAGAGGAAAGAAATGGCCTACAACACTCTCTGAGGACCCCGGAGACGCCGGAACGAAGTGTTTTTCTGCCGATTCGACCCGAGGATTTACCGAGTCCGGCTCCGAGGTGTCACCCACTGGATCAGGCCATGGCCCTCACACTCTGAGAACGGCGCTGTGTCCGTGGAGTGGGGGGAGCACGCGCGCCGTGAAGACTGTTCACGGAGAGGAAAATGGTGGATTATTGTCAGTGAGTGATTAAACGGTTGAAACATCTGGATCTGCTGACGTCCTGTTCGTGTGTCGGTAGGTAAGCTCCCCCACCCCTTCCCTTCGCCTCATCCCAACGACCTTCTGATTTATTTTAAAACAAACAAACAGGAAAAAACCCTCCACGACCCTCCGTCAAAACTCCACTGGGAACAATAAATACTGGGATTACTGGGGGAGAAAATGGATTACAACAGCGGCGGCGGGGGACCCAACGAGCTGCACAACAACCAGTTCTACCAGTGCGAGGAGAGCAAGCCCTTACTGGGGGAGATGTCCGAGGGCAACAACAACACGAAGCTGGGCGCAGGGCCGTGCAGGAGGTCCCTGCACCACTGCAGCAGCAGCGGGATGCGCTACAAGCTGCTGCACGAAGGGGACATCCAGGTGTGCGTGGTCAAACACCCACGCACCTTTCTCAGCAAGCTGCTCACCTCCAAGTACCTGCGGAGGTGGGAGCCGCACCACCTGACGCTGACGGACAGCGGCCTCAGTTCGGCGACGGTGAGTGTTGAAAACCGTAAGACACGCGTGTGCGTGGCTGCGGTTCTGAATGTGTCGGTGCGTGATGCTTCTGCATTCCTGCACCGGAGCTGGTCTTGTTTGGACGCGCATTCTGGGATTTGACGCATTTCGTTAAAAGGGGAAGCGGGTCGTAGACACAGACACACACCATCCTGTGGACACTTCTGGTCCTCCAGGTGAGGAGAGGAGCTTCCAGACCAGGGGCGTAGCGAATCTATTCTTGGAGGGCCAAGAATAGAAAAGGCACCAAAAAATAAGCTACTTTATTCCAATTTCAGGTTATTGTTTTTGAGAGAGTACTACAAAAAAAAAAAAAAACTGAAGTAAGAGTAGCAATACTTAAATATATTTTTAGTCAAGTAAAAATAAAAAGTAGCCATCCAAGAAATTACAAAAAGTATTTAGTAAAAAGTCAACTCAGGTGCTGTGTAACTGATTAAATTATCAATCATTTAATATTTGAATTAAATAATCAGATGGACCAAAATGTAACATTATGTGGAAAATTTGGTATTTCAATCACAAAAATGACAACAATTCATATAAGTAACAAAAAGAATTTTTTTTTTTTTTTTTTGCAAATCAGCTTTTTCAATAAAAAAAACTTAGAAAACTTTAACACAAACTGCAGGTGTGTCTGTGTCTGGTGAACTTTTGGTTAAAACATGTTTCTTTTTCATTCAGTTTAGTTACTCACAGTGGGAAATTTTACTCAAGTAAGAGTAACAATATTTATTAGAATTACTAAAGAAAATGTAAAAAGTACAGTGTAGTAAAAATACTCCTAAGTTTTTCTTTTCAAAAAAAGTTACTCAACTGAATGTAATTGAGTAAATGTAACTATCAAATTAAGCAGGGTTGGAGAATATAAACAATAACAATATTTTTTCATTAAACCTTTATTTAAATCTGAAGTATGCAACATTAACAGAAATATGTTTTTTCAATATTTGTTAAAACTGTCACCATGTTTTGGCAGTATATGAGACAGATGATCTCAGAACAAAGAAATGAAGCCTCTCTGCCTTCTCCCAGTTCTCCCATTGCTAGAAACCACCAATCAGAGGCAGGAGGCGGGTCTTACAGCTTCTACCCATCAGCAAAGCCTGTTGTGAATGCTAAAGCTAGTTAGCTTAGCCACTGATGATGGTGGATAAACAATTTTCCTGAAACAGTAAGTTGTTTCTCTACCATTAGCAGATTTAGCAGCTTGTATACGAGGTTGATTGACAGCGCTAAGACCCACCTCCTGGCTCTGATTGGTTGTTTTTGTTCTGTATCAGTGCATTTCTTCTGGTAGTTTATGAAAGAGATTGATCTTTTCACGGATTATCCGTCTTACATTCCAGTGGTGACATTTTTAACAAATAGGTAAAAAACATATTCTTAATAAAAGTTACATACTGCAACTTTAACCAGGATAAAACTCTTTTGCAAGAGTGTCCTGACAATAATACAGTTAAACAATTAGTTACAAAAAACACAGTACAATATCAATAACATCAATCAATAAAAACCACTCTCCTAAAGTCAATTTAAACAGAGGCATATGGACTGTTTTCTGTTTTCTGCTTAACGCTCCAAATAACGACATAAACGCAGCAATTACTGACAATCTCAACAGAAAGAAAATAACTACAAAATTACAATTCTAATCTGACTAATGCCTTTTGGGTTTGGAAACATAATTTACTAAAAATTTGTTATTATAGCAAGATGACTAATTGGTAAGGGTCATTTGTTCTTTTTATGACAATAATAAATCCTCCAGCTGTAGTCATAACAAATTGTTCATGCTGTTTAGTTTTCATCAAACCCTGATTCTGATGGTTGCTTCTTCACAGCTAGTGATCTTCAACAGAAATGTTATTTTATAAAGTAGTCAGTTTTAATCAAACTCTGGTTTGTTTGGGGAGGTGTGAATAGAAAACTCTGATTTGGACCAAAAACCCAAGAAGTGAAATCTTAACGAGCTCAATAATTTCTATCGGCATGATTTGTCATTTCTTTCTTTCTACCAAAAACTGGATGACTAAAGTCTTCAGTATTGTGCTTTGGTCTCAACAATTTTGTTTACAGAGACTTGATAATTCATTTTATTTGTTGTTTCTGCTGTTTTGTTTATTTATTTTAGATATTTAAAATGTCTTCCAGTTCCAGTGTTAAATGTTTATTGAAATTTAAAATTTATTCATTTTTAAGAATGTGTTTTGTATTATTATGCCATTACATTGTTTTACTTAAATATGGTCTCCAAACAATCCTATTTTTTATTGCAACAACTGCTGGGACAATTTATTGTTCAGCAAAGTTTGTCATTGTGATAGGCCTATCTAAAAACGTAGGTTTTGGTGCATTTTGAATGCATATGTGAACGTAAAGCAGACCACTCTAAAAGCAGTAACTGAACTACAGAGCAGGGCATTCTGGGTAAATACAACCAAAACAAGCAGCTAGCTCGAGAAATTGCTCGTGGTCTCTAACCAAAGACAAAAGAGAGATCCTATATCCGATAACATCTTTTTGTCTTCATTTGGTGAAGAATGAAGTTGTGTTCATATCTTCTTCAGAAGTTTTGGTATAGTTTCCTTCAGTACTTCTTGGTGCAGCGCCCCTACAGGTGAGGAGGGAAACAGGTTTTTGACTCTGTGTGAGAGCGAACCTCAGCAGCTGAAAATATAGCAAATGTTGCAACTTTGGTCCCCAATCGAATCGAGTCGACTAGATTATCAGGTGTGAAAACGCTCTCAATTAGCTGTAGAATTACCTGAATTATTAATGCAGACCTTTTGGGGAACATAATTCTCACCTGAGGGGCTGAGGAGCCCCTCAGGTGTGAGAGATGAACCTGCCTGGATGTTTGCTCTGTTGTCTGTCGTTCTGCTTTAATCCCACACCTGTAAGATCTGATTCTGGGTAATAATTAACCCCAGGGCATCTCTGTGTGGTCATGACTTGTAATTGTTGGTAATTCGGCTGAATAATAAAACCCTTTTAGTTCCCTCCGCCGTTATCATCAACACCTCTGACATTTTCCACTCATTGTTGTATCAATACACCTTGTTAAGCTCTTTTTAGACGCGTGCCCATCACACCACAGAGCTCCGCTGCATCATGGAGAATATTTTTGTTGCTGCAGGAAATGCATGCAGCTGATGGGGGGGAAATCCGTCTTTTCTTCTTCAGAGGTGCTTTTATGCTTCATGTTTCGAGACCTGTCTTAGGGGAAGCGTATTTTTAGCAGTGCACTCATAAGTTGTTAACGTTGTTTGTTGCTTCCTCTTGTTGGGGGTGGAAATAAAGACCGAACTACTCTAAGAAACCCGGAAAGGCCTCGTCATGTTACCGGACAAACAGGAAACTAAATCATTTATGGTTTCATAGATGTTTTTTCTTTTTTCGTTTTTTTTTTAATGAGGATGTTGAACATTTTTAGTCAGTCAATGAGAAGTTGTAATGCGGTTATTTTATTTGTCATAATTTCTCGTAAGCTTACAGATACAATGACAAAATTCTAACAGGATGTTTTTCTATGTTTTCCTGAATTAGATTTTTTGATCCTACTTTATTACTATTTATATATAAAATAAAGCTTTTTATTCAGTAATATGGGTAATATTTCCTTCTGTTTACTTTTACATATCTGAAATAAAGACTTCCTCAAGCTTTGACATCAATTTCAACACCATGCAATTTTTTAGCGTTTTTTTTTTTTTTTTTTTCGGAATTAAGCTTTCACAACAATCTGCTAACTGTTAATGCTAATTAAATTGTACTGTTGAGTTTTAACTAAGTAGCATAACCATTAATAATATTTTGTGTCATAGATAACTAAAAAGTACCTGGAAAGTTTCGAGTTAGTACTTTATAAGTTATATGTAAATTTCTCTATAGATTTTCTATGTTATTTTTTAAATAAGCCATTAAAACGATGCTGCGCCATCATCCTCCAACTACTTCCTGTCGTCGTCTTCTTCGTGGTTTGTGCCAGTAGTAACATCTGGTTGTTGATGGTGTGACTTGTGTGATGCAAAAAAATGTGTTTCCATTGTTTCCATCCAAACATTTTTAATCCAAAACCACTTTTTTTTTTTAATTGGCATGATTCCATTAAACAATTTTTCCCCCAAATGCCACTTGCTCAATTAAATGTAAAAACCCTGTATTATCTGCTGCAGAGATGAGTGACTAAAGCGAATGGTATTCTGGAAGGTAGCGATGCTCCTTTCTGTTGCATGTTTTGTTAACAAAACAGACAACATAAGCGCTCTTCTGCACGGTGTCATCCATCAGCCAAAGTCCTTTACTGAACCGCAGTCTGCTTTGTTTTTATGGCAGGAAGCGCAGACTGTGACGACGCTGCTCCTTCTTTTTGTTTTGAATCGAGTCATGCGGGTGATTTATCCAGAAATTCCTGTATCATGTGTCTGCGAGTCGTCACATATTCCCAGCCCCGCTCAGAGGCTGAAACATGAGGAAGACGGCTCGTGTTCAGGGGGGGAGGAGGGAGCGAAACGTGCCTTTCCTGAGTGGAGCCGTTGTGCTGCTCGGCGTCCCGTGTGGGCTGCAGAACAATGCCGACCCGTTCAGAGAGTCGACTCCCAGCGAGGAGAGGCCGATCACATCCCCACGCTCTGCAAATAACTGAGGTGATTAGGAGGAGAAAAGAGAGTCCGAGCCAGCAGGGTTCACATGGGATCAGTTAAACCAGTTCCACTCCCTTTAGCTGCGCCACATCAACTTTATCTCCATGTGTTTTAATGAACCGAATGACATATTTGTGTCAGCTGCGGTGTGGAACAGCTGCATCTTGGGAAATATCCAGGTTTTTACTGAAACATTTCTGAGATTAATTTCAAAATTAATTTTTTTTCTGCCAAATTTTCAAGTTTTATACATGAAGATTTCTGCGATTAAACAATTTCTGAGGTTTTTTGGTGGAAATGTACATTTCCTTTTATACTTATCTTTCTCCATTGGTTCTAATTTGCCGTCGTACTGAAGAGATTACATACAAAGAATCATCAGAAATCAATTTCCATCGACGACACCTCCACTAGTTCAGTTACGATTGATCTTCTGTGTTGATTTAGCCTCAGTTATTTTAACCAATAGTCAATATGAGGGCAAACAGAACGTTTTTATCTGATTTGGAAATTTATCAGGAGATTCAAACGGGACCTTATCATCTGGTGCTGATGCTGGGAGCATAACACACACTGACCCTCTTCTCTGTAGTACAAAAAGTTCTATTTTATGGTTTTACTTCCTGTTATGTCAGCAAACAAAATGTCAGGATTGTAGAATGGGTCAACTTTTAGTTAGTTATTGCTTGTTGGGATTTATATTTGTAAGAATTTGCAATAATTGCATTGTCTTGCAATGGTATGGTTTGACTTTTTTTAAACTTTTTTTTTAAGCAGAAGCAACACATCTAATTGGTTTTTAACTGAACTGACATTTTGATACATTTCAGGTTTTACACAATCAGTTTAAGTTTGATTTCTTTAAGATTTTCAGAGTGATGATGTCATGCACTCTAGATTCAGCGCCTGTAAAATATTCAGGATTCATTTGACTTAAATTGCACACAGTTTCATCTCCACATGTACAGTTTATACATCAACACGTAGGTATTTCTGTCTACTTTCACCCAGCATGTATCTCACTGTGGTAGAACTTAAAGATTTGTGTCAAATCAGCCCAGAGTGCAGAGATCTCACATCCAAGCTCTCATTAACTCCCATTATATTTCAGATTTAAATTGTTCTTTCCAAACTGGAACTAAAGGTTCTCTTTAGCCCGTCATATCTCCTACTTGAAACCACATAGAAACGTCTAAATTTACACTTGTTGATTCTGCCAGTTATGGTAGAAATATTTATTTGATACCACTTGCGATTCTCTCCATGGCTGCTTGTTTAAGACTTAATTTATTATTTGCCTGGCTTGTGAAACGGTTGTTGCTCTGGGCTCCCAAATCCCCATAGCAACGAATGACTCAGCATTATTATAGTTTTGATCTCTTCCTTCTTATAGCAATCTGTTAATTGCTTGAACTCTTCAATAATTAAGTGACGCTTTGCAGAATCGAGATGTAAAACACCTAAAATGCAAACGGACTGTGTTATTAAAATTTCAAAATAAAGCTAACAGATCCTCTTTAAAGGAACAGTCTTTGTTTCTCTTAGTTTTATTTCAGCAAATGCAGTCTGAATTCAGTGTTGGTAGCTGCATTTTGTACCGTGCAAAGATTTCAGATTTAAATTCATTTTAAAGGTCACTTTTTGTTGCCTCTTTATATTTTGAGGTTTTTGTTTTCAGAGAAATGGGTCAGAAAAAAACTTGGCCTGCCATTTCTGAGTTACAGCTCAGCCGTCTTCACATAAAGAGTATTGAGCCAGGCTTCCTCATGTGGTTGTTTAATGCGTCATTCAGCCTCAACTTGAAGTTTGGCCTTAATCATAATCTCAGAAATCTCTGAACGAGACCTAAACATCAGTCTGATTGGTTCCAGGCTGCACAAAGGCAGGAAGCTCTGCTTAGAATCATACCTCATAATCTTATCAGACTTCTGGAAAAAAAAAGATAAAAGTTGTGTTTTTTTTCCTGCACAAATACAGCCGTAATGACCTTAATGACAATAATGAGTTCACACCCTGAGCCGCGACCTCCACAGATAAACCTTCTCATTTCTGTTTGCTTCTGTTAATGATGGATTTCTAGGAGGAAGGAGAGATGAGAGTTCAGCTCAGACGATCGGGTCGTGTTTTAAAAAATGAAGAGAAACGTCCCATAAACTTCTCCAGACACACTTTCCTACTATGGTGTACTACGGCCTTTGTGAATACGGAAAAAGGGAGTAAATTTCTGCAAAAGATTTTGAGACTGATCTCAGAAATTTTCTAGGAAAAGAACTTGGAGTTTCAAAAGTTGGAAAAAACCCAAAAAAACTCACGTTTGGAAATTTTCTGACTTTCTAAAGCAGATAATTTTTGTCTCTTGAAATTTTTTAATGTAAAAATTTCTGAGTTCTTTTCTGCCACATTTTTGACTTTTGAAATTCAGAAATGTCCCATTTTTTTTTTAGAAAATTTCTTAGGTTCATTTAAAAATTTCTAAAAAAAAAAAATTTCTCTATCAAATCTTTGACTTTTCAAACTCAAACTTCCCAGTTTTTTTTCTTGAAAATTTCCTATATTAATCTAAAAATGTCAGAATTTTATCTATCATCTCTTTGACTTTTCACACTCAGAAACTTCAGGTTTTTTTCTAGAAAATTCCTGAGTTTTTTTGGTAGAAATGTTCTTCTTTTTAATGTCTCTAATTCTCTCCTCGTTCTTCCTTCATTGTTTGAGAAATGCTACTGTGATGCAGAGCGATGGGAGACGTTCCCATTGTTCTGCTACGCTGGAATGATGGAAAACATCATAAAAAGGCCCGCACCTCTGAAGCTGTTTAACTTTCTGTCCTGCTTCATCTAAAATCTGCGTTCCATGTAATCCTCTTTGCATACTGCGTCTCCATGATGTCACACCGCTGCCCGTTTTTCCTGATCGTTTGCATGCCTTTGTTTCACGCCGCTGTGGCGAGATAACGTACGCGGGAAGAGCTGCTGTTGTCTTTGGCTCGCCATGTCTGCCAAGCGATAAAAAATGGAAGGTGAGAAATTATCTGAAAGCAGAAGTTGTTGCTTCGTCGTTCTGGTGAAACGATGCGAAGAACTGAACGGATTATAGTATCAGACTCTAACGTCTGAGCAAGGGGTCAGAGGTCAAGCGGTTCTGAGGAGCTCATCCAAAGAAGGGAGGGAGGAGTGGAGCTGGAAATGAGAGGGTGAAGTGTTGGGAAAAGAGTTTCAAACTCAGCAGGGCCTGTCAAAACCTTTTTGAGGCCCTAAGCAGGTTTTAATTCAGGGCCCCCCAACACTTCATCTTTCCCAGAGTTACAATAATAATAATAATATCATACCTGCTATTATTATAACAAATGTTGCTGGACAACAAATTGTCTCAGAAGTTATTGCAATGCACGATAATATTTCTGTTTTCAGAAGATTTTTAAGTAATACAATAGTAATGGCATAAAAATACAAGAAAACATCCTCAAAGATCTATAAACTTTAATTTCTAATAAACATTTAACAATGGAACTTGAAGACATTTAAAATTTCCAAAGTAAACAAACAAAACAACTGAAACGACAAATAAAATCAGTCATGAAGTCTTTAAACAAAATTGATCTTCCAAAAAAAAAAAAAAACTAGTTGAAACCAAAGCAGCAGACTGAAGACTTTTGTCATCCAGTTTTTGTTAGAGACAAAAGAGAAAAACAGTATATCATGCACTTAGCTTGTTTTAATCTAATTAGTTATTGCAACAGGCCTATTTATTTGTGTAATTTGTAATTAGCTAACGATGTACCGGTTTTATTATGGCTCCTGATTTTTACCGTAAAAGAGAAGCAAACAAAAAAGATGCCCTAACTAATTCATATTTTGAAATGCAGAGTGGCATTTACTTGTTGTGTATCAGTTTAACTACTGAAAGTAGCAACTACAGACAAACACTAAATCTACAGAAAAGAAGCGAGCAAGTTTAATATCTTTTGTTTTTAAAATTTTGAGCAATGTTTAAAACATGCAGTCTATAAGAGAGTCAAATGGTGCTCTTAAATCCAATCCTATTTACATCGTTCTGGATCAGAAATTAAGCTGAGGACTCATCCAATCTAAATAGCATTTTACCTCAAAGAATTTTGCAGACTTAAATAAACACAATTGATGTATTTCCTTAAAATGTAAACATGGGGCGAAGCCACAATCTGTGATCTCGCTGCTAAAAATCTCCTTCATGTGAGACATTTTGGTGTTTACAAGGGAGAAAACGAGCTACTTGTTTATGTGTAGACCTGCTAACCACAAATAAACCACAATCAGCATCAAGCAACTGCAATATTTGTTTGGATGTCATATTTCAATGACCAAACATGCAAATTCTGCTTGATGATAACAACACAGTGTGTTTGTCCAGTTGGTTTGACTTTTCTTGCCAATGCCAACACTTTTAATCTGTGTCATCTGCAATGCTCAGCCATAGTATCACAACTGTTGGGTGTTCAGTGCAACATTTGTGGCAGAACTCTACAGAGCAGCAACAAAGGGATTTAGCAGATAACAGGAAGGCTGACTGGAGTAACTAATTAGAAATTTCCCAGTTTTATTGAGCACAAAAGATTTAGACAGTTTTATCAGCCTGTTGGAAGACTTTGATTTGCCAAGGATAATCACAATCTAGAAAATAGATGGAGATGCTAATTGTGCTAATGATGCTAAGCGCTAATAAAAATAGCAAATTTCAACATGCAGGTTTACAAGTATCACTGCTGCTGGAAAAAAAACAAGTGTTTTGTTGTTGACCTTCAATTCAGAAACCACTTGCTGCATTCTTGTTGGTTCTGCAGGAGGCTCCACTTATGCTTTTCAAAGATGTACGGTTGGATAATTACACATCTGTTTGTAGCCATTTCCACATGCGAGTGTAAACGTTGAGTTAAACGGAGCAGACTAAAATTTCATTATCTAAGAATGATTTAATGGTTTATGTTTTGTATAGACCATAGACTTAAATCCTAACCATCATAATAGGTCACTTTAAACTGTTTCAGGTTTCATCAGGAGCTTACATTTGCGATTGTGTAGTAAGAGCGGCTCTCCCAGGGTCCAATTTATCCAAAAACAGCCTCTGAAGTCTTGCATCGACCTCTGACCCCTCACAGCTCTGCTGCTTTTCCACAGTAACCTTCCTGGCTTGCGGTGGCCTTGCACATGCTCGACGTCTGCGCGCTCCTTGGGTCTGATTTACAGTTTTGTTTGGATAACGTTATATTTGGATCAGAGTTTGGAGCTGCTGGGAGTTCTTTCCAGTTCTCCGTCCGGCAAAGTCAGGACCGCTGGGAGCTCCTCCGTCGGTGGCTCATGTTTGTTTGCTCTTCATCACAGGCGCTAAAATCGACACATTCAGTTATTAGAGAGCTGCTGAACTCAGTAATGACTGAATAACGCTGTAATAGTCGAAGGTTTTCAACACGTGCTTCGCTCTCATCACGACCCGTGTTTGTAAACATGACAAAGACTTTGGGAAATTGATTCAGCTGACATCATGTGTGTGACCAGGCAGAGAGATGTCCGCCTCTGTTCGTCACGTGTAGATAAACAAAAAGAACAAAAGAGTCTTTCTGGGAACTGACTGTTAATTTTCATTTGAAGTTATAACGGTGCCAGAAAGATTTGGAGCAGCAAAACGCAGAAAAAACCCAAACTATATATTTACTCGACTGCAATTTGCCTCTTATCCACAGGAGTAGTAGATCACTTTTAATGAACTAATCCTTTAAAGGGAACATATTATTCAAAATCCACTTTTTTAGCCTTTAAATATGTTTTTTATGTACTTTTAGTGTCTGAGTGCAAAAAAAAAAGTGATTTATTTTCTCCTGGTGCTACGTAAATATCTCTATAACGAGAATAAAGTCATAATATTACATCTTTATCATGGTAATATTATGACTTTATTCTTGTAATATTATGACTATATTCTCATAATATTATGGTAATATTATTCTGCTAATTTTCTGACTTTATTCCTGTAATTTTATTTTTACTTTTTCGTGTGGACCTACTACATTATCATTTTTAAAAGTGTTTCCCATCACTTTCTTTTTTCTTTTTTTTTTTAAGAAAATGCATATTGACATTCTTTGTTTTCATATTAACTGAATTCTTTTAATGTAGTTATTGACTACATTTGGCTAAGATGCAAATTAGAGGTAACCGATCATATTGGCCACAAATGCCACATTCAGTTAATGTTTTCTTATGTTTACATGATTTTAATTCAGAGTAAACAAGGTGTGCTTTCTTTACTTCTAATAACATCTTGTTTGAGGTTCAAACACAAACAAAAGAAAATAATTAGTGTTGTGTTGAACATGTTTTCTTCTTAGATTTGAATTTTTTGTAAAAATTAAAAACAATATTCTAAAAAAGTACTCGTGCTGTTTTAGGACTTGAGAGTTTTCAGTAAAGTGCAAAGAGGAAATAACCAACCATTTACAGTTTCAGGAACTCTTACTCTCTTTAACTTGCCATATTATCTATATAAAACACTGTAGACACGTAAAAATAGATGCATTTCTGCCAGATGGCTCTGACACAGTTCAATAACTTTACTTCTTCAGTTTGGCTTGTAGTTTTTATCACAGTAACTGTTTAAGGGGTAAATGCTTGTCTCCGTTTCTGCTTATGGGCTCTTTTCACCTACGGCGCTGACATCACATCCGCATGAGCGAAATGAGGCTTTCTTGCTTCCGCTTTGAGTTGCCATGACAACTAGAAAAGAGAAAGTCGTATTTCAGACGCAAATAAAGCAATACCATGAACACTGTTGTCTTCCAAATATAACGGGCTTTTACGTTTTCAGGTATTTCCAAGCGATCCTGAAGTGCAAATATTGGTCGCTACCAGTTAAAGCTAACGCTGAACAGCAAAGTTTGGATCCTTCACTTCACTCCGGATCAGCTTCTTCAGCCTAAAACTACCGGGGGAGACGGATGGTAAACAAAGGAGCCGTTCCTGTGTTATTTCCATGGAATCACTTCTGTATTCAGCCTGAAAGAGCGAGACAACCGATTAACTGATCCGCCTGAACACACCGCTGTAAACACCGTCCTGCTTCACAAGAAGCATGCAAAAGTATTAAAACGAAAAAACACGGAGACCTTAAGGAACAAGCCCAAAATTTCTAAAAGCAACAACTTTGAACCTGAACAGTCAGCTGAACTCAAACTCTGACACCAGAGCTGCTCTACTGTTAAGCCAAGGGGTTTATTGTGCTTCCTCAGCAAAAAGCCCGAACCGTAATCTCCCCCGTTACTTGGTCTCTGACACTAACAACAATAAATACACATAATATACTTGAAAATAAATACAAAATAAGGTAAAAACATTGTCTGTTAAAATGGAATAAAATATTCAGATACTTAAATAGCAGATTTTTACAAGAAAAATGTCAGAGAATATTGGCTTCTAGCGTAAGCTAAAGCTAATGTTAGCCACAAAGTTTAAAGAAAGTAAAACTCACCTCCTTTGTATCTGTGAATGTATAATGAGGCGTACATCTTAAAACCTTTCTCCAGCTTATTGTTGGGGCTTCAGATCGATGTGCATCATTAATTGTTACCTTGGACAAGCCCTGCAGGCACCGAGTGTAAAAAGCCATTTTCAGTAGACCGGAAACAATTGAGCTGCTTTTCCCCGAACGCGGAAGCTGATGTGCAAAGATCCCATTGTGGTCTTCTTCATTTTTCAGAAAAGGAGGGAATTGCCATAGCAACCAGCAGCGGTAGCACTGCTAACTAAAGTTAGCTAGGCTAATCCTAAAGCTGTAATCACAAACAGTAGTTCCACTAACGCTTTAGCTTTAGCAGAGCTAAACAGGATATTTAGAGGAAGCTAATGCTAAAGCGCTAACTTCAAATTAAATTATATCTGTCCTTGAAAGGCTGTCAAGCACCAGTTTGATTTTGACCTAATTTACATCTTTTTTGATGCCCTTTGTTTATTTTTTTTGTATTTTTTTCCTGTTTTATTTTGTTCCACGATGTTTCATGTTTTAACGAAAATGGAGAGGAAATAGAGCTGCTGAGCAAACAGTTTTAATCCACTTTGAAATAAGAGCATCAATATAAACGTTTAACTACGTGATGTTTATAAAACAGCCAAGTTTATTACAAGTTGGTGCTTTAGAATCTATCTGGATAAAATTATTTAGGGGAGGTTAAGTTCTCTAGATGTTTTAAAAGTTAGCTGAAGTGTTATATGAAACTTCAGCTCTGCTATTAGTGGATTAGAGGAAGTGTGCCCACCAGTGGAAACCAGGGTCTCTTTCTTGTTTGCACCTGGGTTTATTTATTCAGCATGAAGTTAGTAGCTTCATTTGCAGCTGTAGTAACTTGATACATCATCGAAAAACCACTCGAAAGTGTGGGCACTGGTCAAAATTCTTATGTTTCTGAGAAGACCATGAATATTTCCTGGATGTTGCACACAAAAGTGTTTATACTGTTCACAGGAGGAAAACATTAAGCAGAAACTGCTGCTGCTCTCCTGCAGGAAGTGCGAAGTGGCGTTCCTGTATGCATCGTCCTGCAGCAGCTTCAGTTCTCGATTACGTTCTTACTTCCTGTCTCGGGTGACGCTGAAACTTTCTCGGAGTTGTTTCTTCACAGAAACCTGCAGCTGTGCCCGCCCACGCAGCTGCAGACGTCAAACCTCCCAGCTGCGTCGTCATGCCAAACGGCGATCTTCGCCGCTTTGTAGCAGATGGATAAGTTAGAGCCGCCGATGGCTGGAAGGAAGTGACTCCGTCGCTTCGAGAGCCGCAGCTTTGCATGAGGTCTGACGAAGTCTGGCAGCAATCACCTTCTGTTCAGGAGCAAGAATTATTAGTGAAACTGCAACTAAAGTGACTGTGAAATGAAAAACCTGGCAGGCACTTTATCATTAATAACCCTGGTGGCTTTGTTGTTCCAGGTGTGTTTGGTTTGGTCAGCTGACCTGCAAAATGGCTGCTTGACCTTTCCAGTGGCGAGTGAACACCTGTTGGGTTTCTCCTCGGTCAGCTGCTGGTCTCCTCCTCATCTTCCTCCGCTTTGGTTTCTCTTTCTTCTCTGGTTCTCGAGTGTTTCCTCATGAGTCATCCAGAGACGACAGGGGGAAAAAATCCAAGTTTTCCTGCAACTCAGCAAATGTTTCTCATATAATCAGGAAGATGATGATCGCAGAAAGAGCGCTGAGTTGTGCAGAAGGTTTTAGTTTTCAGTTCTTTTTTTGCCTAAAAACGGAACCATAAAATGTGCCAAACTGAGGGTTAAAGTTGCTTTGGTCTCAACTGGATATATTTTTGAAGGATGATTTCATTTGCAGACTCCATAATTAATTTTATTTGTTGTTTCCGTTGTTTATTTATTGTGGATATTAAAAATGTCTCCCAGGTCTAGTGATAAATATCCATTAGAATTTAAAGTTTATTGATCTTTGAGGATGTTTTCTGGCATTGTTATGCCATTACTATAATATTATTTGAAAATGGTCTCAAAACCACACTATAATTGTTTCCTGAATAAATTCTGGGACAATTTATTGTCCAGCAAATTTTGTTATCATGCCAGGCCTAAGTGAGATGACAAATGGACCAGGATTAAATTAAATTAAAATGTACCAAAATTTAATGCTAATCTGTATGGCGTTCAACACAAAGTCAGGCAAACTCTGTGTAGCAGAGGGGAAAACCCAGATCGGCTGAAATAATTCAAAACGTTGGCTGAAATGGGCAAGAATGAAGTCAAATTGAGACACAATGTGGCTGAAATTGGATGTAAAATCCACCAAACTTGATTCCCAAAGTTGTCCAAATGTTAGCATAAGTCAAATTTGTCCACATTAGATGGAAAATATTCTGTAATTTAGCATAAATTAAACTGACATTTGGGGAAAATTGGAAGCAATACACCAAACTAGATTAAATTGGTAAGAATTAAGTTGTTTGAAATTAAGCTCAGCCCAACAAAAGAAGGAGATGTTGAGCCAAATTGGGCAAGATCAGACTTAAAAATGTTCGAAATGAGGTAAAACAGGTGGAACAGAGAATTTTATCCACAAAATTTTTCCTCGAGATGCATAAATCATCAACATTCACACTGGAACGTCCAAAGTGAGGCACAAAATTGGACCTAAATTGGTGCAGAACTTAATAAAATTAGACCCAGAATTGAAATAAATCATAAAGTGTCCCTTAAAGGGAGGTGGAGAGTATAACTCAACCTAAATAGACACAATTCTTTAATCAGGTGCCAAGTTGGCCAAAGTCAGACACCAGACTGGCAAAAACTGGTTTCAAAAACAACCAAAAAGAGTCATAAAGTTGGCAGAAGCAAAGCACACAGTTGGCTGACGGCCGGGTTGTGGTCTGCTTGCGTTTTTTTGTTCCAACTTACAGGCTTGTTTCCAGAAAACATTGAGTTTTCTGGAAACAGTTTATTTTGGGGATGTGGCATTTTAGGACCATTTCTGTTGCCGTTTTTATGTCGGATGAATTGTTAAAATGATGTTTCATGTGACCGAACATTTCCTAGTAAAACCCAGAACATTTCTCAGGATTTGAATCGGCCTTATGTCCTCTCTTCCTTTTATCGTTTTTTTTGTCTTCATCATTGCTACGTCTGCTTCTCACGGTGGGGGGAAAGCATAACATACATCTCCGTCCTCCTGTTTCTATGGCAACGCAGCAGAGAGCGAAAGAGCCGAGAGTTGCAGGAGGCTCCTTCATCCCTCGTTTATGATGAAAAGCAAAGTGAAAAGAGACAGAGTAAGGGGAAAAACGGTTATATGGAAGAGGAGAGGGGCCGGCGCTCGCTCTTGTACAGGATGTTGTATCTATGGCAACCTCGGCTGGTTATCAGAAAATTGAAGTCCCTTCTGTTCGTTCTGCTCTGCCTTTTCAGAGACGCGGTGCCATTTATCTCCCGCTTCATATTCTGCTCTTCATCTCATTACCGAGTCGTGCGCCGCAGAAACAAAACAAAACAAAAACAAAACCCAGTTCGGCGGCCTGCAGACGGAAAGACTGCAGCCGACGTTTACTCTTCCACAGAAAATTAAACATCTCCCCTGAACCAATATTTGCCGTGGACGTGGTCTGTAATGAAAATCCTGCGCGTGGAGCCAACCAGCGATCTATGAGCTGCAGAGGGATGTGCACATGAAGGAAGAACGTGTTTGTTCTTCAGCGGAGGGAGTAGGAGGGAGCTGTTTGCTCTATAGAGCGAGAGATGGACGCAATTAAAGAAGAGGAGCACCTGTCCGCTGGAGTCGCCGAGTCGCTTTCATGTGGCGGCTCAGGCGAGTTTCTGTGAGAAAAACATGACAGAAGGAGAGAGAACCCAATCCAGCTGAACGGCTTAGGTCAGGGGTGTCCAAAGTGCGGCCACGGGGCCAATTTTGGCCCTCAAGAAAGTTACGTTCACATTGCAGCCTGAAGTGAAAATAGATGGAGATGGTAATGGTGCAAGCAATTCTAATCGCTATTAAAAATAGCAAATTTCAAGCTATAGGTTACAAGTATTACTTGTTTTCTTTCACTGCTGTATGCGATGTACAATGGCTGCTGGAAAAGAAAAAAAAAACAAGCATTTTGTTGACTTGTTCAGAAACCATCTGCTGCATTCTTGTTGGTTGTGCAGGAGGCGCCACTTCTGCTTTTTAAACGTGTATGGTTTAGAGGTGCAGAAAAAAAGTCAATTCTATAAAGAATCATAATTCTTAGTCCTGGGAAGTCAAAATACTGACAAATCGGGAGGTGTATACATTTCTAATAATTCTTTTACATTTTTTATTATTTAAGAAAAAACCCAGGCAGCTGAGGCTACATTCACACTGTGACCCAAATCCATTTTTATGCTGTTTCATTGAGCATAAAGGATTTAGACCAGGGGTCTCAAACTCCAGTCCTCGAGGGCCGCAGTCCTGCAACTTTTAGATGTGCCTCTGCTGCACCACACCTGAATAGAATAATCAGGTCATTAGCAAGG